>JARQTH010000036.1:234891-409000 GCA_030142595.1 Trachelus iudaicus | reverse complement strand
TATATATATATATATATATATATATATATATATAGATATATATATATATATATATATATATATATATATATATATATCACAATATATTGGTCGTTTCGCGAAATTGCTCGTGAAAAGTGACATGACGGACGAAGGGAAGTCCCCAGTGGATATCCTTGGTACCAACAGAATCCCTTGCGCTTGCGAAAGTACCGTAGGCGTTCCAAGTCGGTCCGCGAACACTCAAATAATTTAATATCAAGTGTCCTATTGAAGCCAAAGTCACGTTTTTTGCACTCTCCCAGTTGGCCGCTCGTTATTCTTCCTTCCTTATTTCTTTTTTTCTTTTACGCCGTCAAACCCTTTTGCACAAAGTCAATAAAAAAGACAACGATTTGAAAAAGGATTTTGGTATTGTTTACTCATCCTGTTAAAATTAATGAATTGAATGAATTATTGAATTGAGATAATGCCAGATATCTCGATAAAATTATGCTCGATCGAGCTCATTTATAATTTCCAGATAATGTGAGTTTCTTGTCTTCGCTGAGACCAGTTACGTCATAGAACTAATTAAAGAACAATGTAAAGGTATCGTATAATCGCAAGGATACTCGATGAAACTTTGTGAGATTTGAATTAAATATGTTATATCTATATCTATATATTCATATCACGGATAGGTCAGAGAGCAATGTAGCTGTCACGTTGAAGAATTAACGTCGACGATGGTACTGTCGGTGGGATAACCAGGAAAGTTGATAAAAAAAACGAGGTGACGTTTCTCCAGAATGATAAAATATTTCGATCAACCTTACCGGTACAACGTAAAATCACGGAGTATATACTATATATATACATGTCTAATAATATAACGTCGTAGTCCCTTTCGTCCGTCATTCGTTTTCTTTATATATTTTTTTACTTTGGCTACCATGAGGCACAGTCGGAACCAACCCCTTCCCCGCCCCGTCACCCCGAACCATGCCGACTCTCGTTTATTTTGACCGGGCGTTTGAGTTTGCGAAAAAAATTTGCAAGAATCCCCTTTCCGGAGACATCAATTACCGTCGCCCCAGTAACGAATTGAAGCCTCCTTCCTTCGGCCATCCCCAACTCGCCACAGGGGTTGACAGAAAGAACCATCGGGGTCTTGGTAGGGTGGAAAAGCGAAGTTCTACGTAGCAGAACGAGTATCTATGTATATTTGTTCGCTAAATATTTAGAGTATTTATTTTCTTCGTCTTGTTTGGCAGACGAGAAAGAAAGAAAAAAAAAGTGCAACATTAATGTCGAACCGGTTGGTTTTTGCGAAAGGAAGTTAGCTAGACAGCAACTGCGCATGCGCACGAGCGTCTCTCTCATCGAACAGCGAATCCTCGGTGTGTTTGCTTCCTAAATATTTAGGCTACTTTATTTACCTCCCCTTCCGCAAAAAAAAAAATGTCCGAATCCCTCAGCATCCAAAAGGGAGAGAACTCGACCTTGTCATCGTTCTACTGATATTACTGGGAAAATATATCAATACGAAATGTCAAGTAGTTCCGTTCGCTTGCCAATAATATTCGTACCCTATATGCGCACGATCTTCAAGAAGGAGCACTTAGTTATATTTCCGAAGTTCCAATGGACCAAGATGAGCGGAAGACACTCGAGTGCGCAGATTGAACTTTATACTTACTCTCGCCGCGACAGTGACAAGTAGAATGAACAGTCTGATTTTATAAAAAAAAAATTTTTATTTTCTAGATTTTACAAAAAAATTTCCCTGGACCAGTCAAACGTATCTTTAATGACCGATAAGAGCAGATCTGTCAAGTTATGAGGATTCATCAGTGCGAACAATTGAGAAAAAAAAGAGAGAAAAAAAAGGCGATCAGAACACAAATGTTCGACGATTACAGGAATCCTTTGATATAAAGCATGACTTTTTGCGATCATTCGGTTCCATTAATTACAGCCGTGGTAATTTATTCAGCATTTGCAATTAATTGACGCATTTATCTCTCTTCGTTTGTTCGCGCCCGATACGCCAGTGCATTCATTTAGGGCCGAATGTTGTCGACAGGGAACAAAATTTTACGGCTCATTTCCCAGTAATCGCTGCATCGTTTTACTCCGGTCGCAAAATTTAACCACACGTCAATCCTAATCCGAACCATTAATGCTCCTGCAGTGCCATTCGCCGTTCATTGCTTTTCCCGTAGCACTTATACCTGCATCCAGCCACCCACGAAAATACACGCACGTTGTATACCCACAGAACAAAAAGATATACCCAGTGTCTAAAAGATTCATAACCACGTGCGATACAAAATTCGAAAAATAATTTGACGTCCTACCAATTCAATTTAGGCAAATATAAATTTTCGTAATGGAAATAAAATAGCGAGTTCGTTTCTTGGCAGAAGCAGCGTGAATAATGGGACCGGCGAATTCTTAAAGCTCCTCACGTAATGAGAGTATCCGGAGGTATAGGAAAGGGCTGGGTTTGTAGGTGAGAACGCTGGGCTCGAGAGAGGGCGTTGGGAAGAGGGTGGTAGCATCCCGAGCTACGAAATTCATTAACGGACTCTCTTCCTCCCTCCTATGTATTTTCATCGGTCCTCTGCGAACCTCGGCAAGCGGCTGTAATAGTGTTTTTATAGGCTTACTTATTTCTCACGCTAAGTGGATGCAAGGATCGACGGTACTGATTACTACTCGGTGCTACCTATAGGAGGCGGTTTCCCAGGAAGGGCGATACCTGGCGGTAACGAGCTTTTCAAAGTGCTTAGAAACGCGTGAAATAATAGAGCAACATTCGCCGTCTTTGGCAAGTCTCGTTTACTTAGCGAGAATTGGCAAAAGTCGCCGATCGTTAAACGCTTCGACATTAGTGTTTACACTTCCTCCCACTTTATTCATCCTGTTTTCATACGTCTTGTTTTTCTTATATCTTATTTGTACTTTTCCTTCGTTCCTACGGTCGATGAAGCTGCATACATGGTATACCCGTACGTGTATACGTCATTCCTTCCCCATAAGATTTTTATCAGACACTTAATAATCGCCATTCGATCAAATATTTGTTCTGGCCCTTTTTGGCACGTCCTGTTCACATCTGGTGATATTCCCTATTTATCTAGAGAATACAGTCCCTGTCGCAAATTTTCTGTTTCCATCTTCGCTTTATCAAGGATGCCGACGGATGTCGAAAAACCCTCTGCAAAAACTGTTTTAACGGTGTATCGTTATGAGGAAATATATATATATAGAGTGTACGGTAAGTAAGTAAGAAGATGACGAGAGCTTAATAACTTTAGGGAATAGAAAATACAATTTTCCTAGAGCAGTAGGATTAAGGTCTACGCATGAACCGTTCAGTGTGAGTAAATTTCAATACGAATTATGATCAGGGTTAAGGTATTCTTCCTCACGTATAAAATCTAACGATGTAGCCCGAAAGGTTGCTTCCCTTCTCTCTCTCTCTCTCTCTCTCTCTCTCTCTCTCTCTCTCTCTCTTGCTCTTCGGTAGCAAATAAATTTCTACTCACCCTCGGAGCCACCTCAAAAAGAGCGAACTCGAACATTGTCGACCCGTTACGAATAAGAATCTAATTACCTAACAAAATCGATCGGGGCATTCGGCGTTCCCCCTGGAACCCATAAACTCGGGCGTTCTTCTATTATACCGTGGCTCTCTCTATCCTGGACCATTCTCTTTGCCGTCCTCACAGTCTCCCTATCTTCCCTTTTCCATCCTTCTCTCGCACAAACTTCCACCTCTCTCTCCGTCGACTCTCTGGCCACTTGCGTCTTTATCGCTCGCCACTAACCTACGCATCCCCTTTCACTCAGGAGCGTAATGTCCGACAGGGATACCCTTTAGTGGTACGGTGCTCGCGTAAATCCGTAATTTCGAAATGGATCAGACAGCCCTTAGTAAGAGAGGACGTAACCAACTTGTCAGGCAGCTTCGGCAACTGTAATAGCGTACGTATACCAACCTGACAGGGTACAAAGATCGAAGAACAACCCCTTGTGTTCTGATGATCGGTTAAATTTGTAACTGGGGGATTAAATTTTCAGCAAGTGGCGCCCAGTGTGCATCAGGACTATAAGGTAAATTTTTAAGAACTCTTTGACGTAAGTTAATTACCAACTGTTCGGTCGTACAACACATTATAATATCGTGTTTAATACATTGGGTTGATTCAGGCGAAAAAAGTATCAATAATATTCAAAGTACCGTAAAGGCTCTATATAGGTAATTGACCAGTTTGAAAATGTTTGAGATAGAAAGTTACAGTGTGAACTTTGACCGCTCGAGCGAGGAGACTTCAGGCTGGCCGACGCGAATTCTTAAAGCCTCTCACGACACCCTGTACATGATCCCGTAATGAAGAAATCTAGAATATAGGACTAGAAGTTTCCAGCTTTCCAGCCACGTAGAGCCGGCGGCTCTCTTGCATGCGTGAACTCATCTCGTTCTCTCTTGCTTTCGTTCTCTCTCTTTCTGTCTCTTATTATCTCATTCCGTCTCCTTCGTTCCTATCTCGTTTCAGCGTTCCCTCTCGGTCAGGACGGACGAGCCATGTTCAAGCTCAGGAGTCTGGCAGCGGCTACGTCTCTTACCCTACGTTCATCTTTTGCTTCCTTTTCTTCCCTCTCCTCCTCTCTCTCTCTCTCTCTCTCTCTCTCTCTCTCTCTCTCCTACGAACACGCTCGAATCTCCACCTTCCCTTGTGAATCCTCCTAACCTTCTTCTGGCCACCGCACCCTTCCTCAGACTTCACGCCCCTCGCCTACAAATCCTCCCTCTGCCGTCCCATCCCACCCACTCCTTTCCGTTTCACAAGCCTCTCACACACTCTTCGCACGAAGCATCTCCAGCGGTGCTGTTTTAGAGTCAGCACGGCACCCAGCCTCAACAACCTGACTATATGTGTGGAAGATTACCTTATTTGTTACGTCCTGCTAACAAACCACCAACACCAGAGGAAAAGATACCCCCGGGTACGTCACGACGACGCCAGTCCCCACCGGACGTGAATTTCGTTTCAATAAAATACCACGTACTCTAATTCTCCGTATGTTCCTTTCCGAGAGTCTTCATCTCCCCTATATCCGTTTAGTGCGCCTCGGACTGGCTTGCGTCATTGCGACGAGGGAACAAAATACATCGAGTGGGAGAATTCTTTTGATATATTCTTTCTCCACATTATAGGCGAGTCTCTTTTCCACTGAATTCCTTCTAAGATTATCTTTACATAACGGACAAGTCACGCGTACACTTTCCGGATATGAAATTCTTCTCGCTGATCACTCAGGTGCGGCTGGGTCAAAGCACCGAATTTATCCCACAATTTCATTTGAACGTCCTTCGTCACTGCCGTAAGAGCACGAGAAAGAATTTTTCCAAACAAAAGTAAAACTTTAATACCGTCCTCGATGTCGAGTCTATTCCGAGTACTTACAACATTCAGCCGCACGCTGTCATAGGAGTCTACACGATTTCAATCTCCTTCCGTTGCACCGGGTCTGTGGTCATTAAAATAACAAAAAGGTGTAGCGTTAACTGTGCGCAATGTTTAATCACGTTAATGGACAAAAAGCCTTATCGCGGGCCCATGCAAAGCACCGCGTACTGTCTGAAGCTCAGTTAATGCCGTATCAGACGCTGCTGTCACGCAACGAGATACAGCGTGTGTCGCGTGACTTCAACGTGTACTTACATTCGTGCTGTCCAATAGTCATCCCCTACGCATTAGACTAATTAAAGGTGAATTAGGCTGATTGCCACAACCCAGCCCCGAACCACTGATTTCATCGTAAAAGAATAGTGCACGGTACTGCCACCTGTCATAATAATAATAATCTTACGCGCATCACCAAAATGGATGGTAACGCTCTCACGTGCCGCGTGAAACACCCTATAGAGAAAAAAAGCTGTCCAACCCCTTTGATTTCACGAAACAAATAAATGACTTCTAAATCGGTATATAGACTCTGTATGTAGTTAGCTGCATACCTATGTATCTGCCTTAGGAAACTGGATTTTGTAGACGCAATAAACGTATCGAATCGCAATGAATTCTAACGAGGATCGTCATCCTTATTCTCAGCGTGTCCCTTATTCTCACCCTTCGAGAATACACACGGGTCCCTCTATAATATGGGCATTAACTTTTCACGTATCATTGGAATGTAAGTTCACGCCTCGATAACACGGTATATGGATGGTAAACTGAATGGGGAAGCCTGAAATGAGAGGGTATTCTTCAAGATGACGTTCTTTGACCAATTTTCACACGGCCCGTGTCAGGATTGCATGATCGACTGAACTTGTGAATATTGTATACAGGCCTATTGTATAATGCAACTGTATATATATATATATATATAGAGTCTTTAGGTAAACCATGTCGAGGGTTCCCCAGGGTTAGGAAACTTCCCCAGGTAGCTTTGCGCGTAATGTTCTCGGGAACATAAATGCCTTCTCTCGAGCCTCCAGGCTTTGGGCTGTACAGTCAATGACGGTTTTCATATAAATTTACCGAGAGCCTAGACTTTACATATAATTGAATGTGTAAAAGTGTAATGAAATTTTCTATACTCGATAGATACTGTATGTCTATAAATTTGTACCTCATGCATTGTTCTTGATATTACTCATTGATTAACAGACATCCAATAACAAATACATAGCTAAATAATCGATAGACCTTTAATAGATAATTTGAATTTTTACTAAATTTCAAGTTTTTCTCTGCGCCGTTAAAGAGATAGAGATACGCATTCGCGATGGAGTATTTATAAAGTATATATCGTCTCCGTACGAAGGGCATGGTAAATTAGTTAAGCCGCGTTTAAGCACGTCGCGGAAACGCAGGCAATATCCCGAGCGCGGCATTGGATACGATTGAAACACGCCGATAAAAACCGTAATGGGAAATTCGCCGGGCCGACCTCGTTTCTACTGGCTCGGATATTTTATTGTGGGAACGAATTCGTGACAGAGAGTGCGCGCTGAGCCCGGAAAGACAGGCGGTTATTTTCGAAGCCCGCGACCGCGTAAAACGGAGTCAATCCGAACGGACATAAAACCGTACGTATATAAGAGGCATGATGGGCCGTTTAACGTGATGCGAAGAGTCTACGATCTGTGGCGGCCTTATTGGGAAAAATCTTTGGGCACCCCTTCCCCTCTTACCCTCTCGAAACTACTCGTACAGCAGAGGCCCTCGTTAACCGGTGTGGCTGCTCGAGGTTCAAAAGGGATGCTGCATAAATGGATGAAAAATAAAAAAAAAATATGGAGGTGTCGAGCACCCTTTCGAACAGCGACTGTAGCTCAAGTGGCGAATCGCGTTTCAATGGAGAAAAATATTCAATAAGTTTTCGGTAGCGCCGGAGTATTGCAGTTTCAACGGAACTGCGGCAGTTCCCGGGTCGTTGGTAGTTGTCCTGCTAACTTTTCCAGGATTCCCCATTGAAACTGTAACCTCACTCTTTCGTAGATTCTCGATGGAGATCGCGATTAGTCAGAAGTTTACTTGTTTATAATCCGGAGAGCACCGAGGACAGAATAACTTTTCACTGTATCAGCAGCAAGTAAGCACCCTGTAAGCTGTATAGGGGATGTATATATATATATTGTAAATATGTATATGACGAGGGGCTAAAGGGGTAGGTATACCAATGGCAAGGATCCTGCCCTCTAGCCTATGAATGCAGGATTTCGTATATGGGTTTCAACCTAGATTGCACATCCTAGAGCAAATTGATTTGAATTTAACGCAATGGTATATTAGAGCAGCGTGTATACGGCCGCTACTATTCGATCTGGTAAACCCGTAAATCACTTCCGATTGACTAACCATGCGCAAGTTCTAATCAGATCTTAACGTAAACACTTGGAAACAGACCGCAGAACTTTAAATCGATATGCTGATTCGTCTTGGAATGTACCTCTCGTATGCAAGTATGGTAGTGGGCGAGTCTGGTAGTTGGTTGGAATGGGAATGAGGGTGCAAATGGTACATCCATTACTTCCCGTAGTCTAATGGCCGAAATTTATTAGGCGATAAGTTACTTGAGCCACTCGCAGTTCTGAGAGTCACAGAAACGCCTCCATGGCAGAACTGTCGGAGGTTAAAGACTATCGCGATTCTTGATATTTTATTCCCAAAGGAGGGTTGGGATGGTAGCGATGGTTGCTGGTGTTGGTGGATCAATTCCTTACCATCTATAGATGTACTCAGAGAATCGATCAACGAATTCGCCCTGCGCCATTGATACTTTCTTCCATATGGTCGATCTCAACTTTTAATTTCACTCTGTTCGGAGAAAATGAACTTTTCGCTTTATAACTTCGCCACCTCTAGGCCAGGGGGGAGATGAAAAAAATTTGATGAATGTTTTTTTTTAAGAAAATTTTACTTCTCTACTTGCACCCTTATTTTCTACCTTCTCTCCCTCACTTGTTTTTTTCTCTCGTATGATTTGAATCAAACACTCGAATATCTCGATGTGTACTTATTTCTCTTGAAAAGAAAAAAAGCCTTTGAAATATTATTACACAAGACGATTTACGCTTCTTTTTGAACTGTCTCGCATTACACGGCTATACCTCTAGTAATTTTCTTCGCTCAATCTTGGTTTACATAAGACATAACTAAAGCAAACATGGTGCATTCACATGGAAGGACAGTATCGTTTACTTGCTCAACCCCTGGTCCTGGATGTATACAGTAGAACTGCCCTAAGAACTTCATAGGAACTTTTTCCTTCCCCTTGGACTTACTCGTAGAGTCTACAATAGTCCGATTGTAAAAATAATACTTGAGAAATTCACATAATGCGCACGTACGAACAGCAAATATTCTTTATAAAATCATAAATATTGACCTATATCATAGAAGCCGATCCCACCGGATGGGTAACCACGCGTGACCTATATTTGAAATATATTTTTGTCACACGTCTTAAAATTATCAGCATAGTATCCGTACGAGTGATCACTTGTGGATTCGGTCCAAACTAAATGATTTTTATTCGGACGAGCCGACTAAACATTTAAGTGAATATCGCTAGTAACGGAGAACGTTTTATCAGCCGTTAGAGAGATCCGTAGATGGTTACAAATTGTACTATAATTCGTGACCACGAGCGGAATCCACTCGTGCGATTTATCAATCCGTAGGTACTATGACGTGTGTAGGTACCACGTATGGTTTTGAGTAATTGAGCAATATGTTTTTCAAAACGCGATAACGTCCTGCAGTACGTCAGACTGATATGAAATTTGAAAATTTCTATACTCCAATTTATATTCCGGTACCAGTTGGATACCTTATTATCATTGTTAACGATATATCCTGGATTAGCGCTAACTGGTATGTACGATTACACGTTTGGTAACATATTAACCAATTCGTGTAACTCTACGCCGATAAAATGTATCCAAGGCTCAATAGCATCCAAATGTTAATTGGAGCATTTGGTGATATCGTAGGCACGAGACGAGCTCGTAGAAAATCTTCAAAAAATTTTCATCCAGATATTACGTAATATCATTATCAAAACGTGAGCACCAGTCGTAATCTTGACGCAGTGTCGAGTTGATTAATTCGACTCTATTGTGGGAAAGTAATGATAGTCGTGATTAACCGAATAAACAATTTTCAAAGCTGCCAGTGGGATCTTATCACGACCGAAGTAATACCACGTGAATGCTGTACAGAGGAAAGCACGTTAACGATCATAGGGTGGAAACGGCAATCGATGAATGTATTCTAGAAAGTTCACGAATTAGAAGCCCCGATGCATTGGGGCTTCGCGCTACTATATTTACGTCGTAGAAAATCGTTTGCCAGTGGTGCGCGGTGAAATCGAATAACGAGGAAGGTATTTCCGTCGAGTAGTCGCAATCTACTCCGAAGTGCTTCTAAGGTCGTGGAAGTCGAAGAACTTAGGACCCGACGGTGGCTCCCTCAATTATTTAAATAAAGTCGTCGCTTGGGTGCCTCCTCGTCATCGCGAATGGGAATTCCTTAAATCCAAGTAAGTCAAATCCATTGAAATTGCATTCCCGTATAAACAAGTTCCCACCGATTGGAAGACCGTTTTCACGACGCGACACAATTCAGCTATTAAATCAGAGCGTTAATAATGATTTTCGCGATGCTCTCCAGCGGGTACAAATTTGTATTACCGAAATCGAAATGCAATTAATATCGACAGATATATTTCCTACAGGTATACGTATATATATATATATATTCAAAGTAGAAAATCGTTCGAAAAGCTTCACGCGCGGACCCGGTAATTGTTTTTAGAAGCGACACACATATTCATAGCCATCACCGTGAAGCGAGCGATAACACGGTACTTCTACTTTGAATGTCTGCGCATCGATTCGCTAGTGATAAAAGCAACAGTCACGAGGGAAATATCGTGTTAAAACTTCCCCAAGCTCCGTACTTTGCTTCCTCGCCGTTATGGAGGAGCATTCCGGCGTGCAGTACAAATGTGTTCGTCATATACCAGTACGTAGTTCGATTCCGTAGCAGATACTTGAAACTGGGGAAGCAACGAGGCAAGACCAAAGTACAGTTACGTAATTTAAAAAAAAAATCGAATATAGAATAAACTTCGATACGAATGCTCGAACGAAGTTAAAGACATTTATGGCTTATGAATATAAGTAAATAATACAAGCTCTTGTGTATATTTTTGAATGATAAATTAAGCCTGCTATTTCAAGCGGCATTTAATATACCGCTGACGCAACCGTCGAAATAATATTATCGTCTATATACTAAATTAAGGCGGCCATGCATGATCGGGGAGAACCACTGAATTCGATGCTTGAATGCGCAAATGATTGGTGGGATCGTAGCAGCAAGTGGGCTCCTGACGTCTTTGGCTGGATTGGTCGGTTCGTTGCTTTTACAATGGCCCAGTGAGCCCTGTGAGCTTTACTCCCTTCTATTCCTTTCCTTGAGGGTAGCTACTGTGCTTCGAGCTACGTGGGACTCGCAGTCGTTACCTGCTGAAAGGGACTGCCCGCCCATCTTTCGGACAGGAATTGAAGCGTACGTGCTTAGGAAATTGTACTGTCCTGGAATACGCTATCGAGTAGACCAATGGTAATCTTATGGATCCTTGAAGAACGTATAATGAAAAGCGCGTGTGTGATTGAAATGATAACCAGACGACTGGAGGAGAGTCGTAAACAGATGAATTATGTTATCTTCCATTCCATATTAGCCCTGGTTAATTTACTTGTTTACAAGCATCACGAAAACAAGTATATCATAACGTAGAACTAAATCTAGGGTATGATGTCGTGGTACGTCGATGTTTTTTTTTATACCTTTTATATCTGGAAATAGCGAAAGAAATATATATATATAAGACTCTATTAATTCTGTGAGAAAAATTAACAGGCGGAGGGAATGATATTCTAATTTAAAAAAAGAAGACCAAATCGCCATTGAGGCCAACAACAGGTAGGTAATAGGATTAGGTAGCTATAAAATAAATCTAAATGCACGTTCTAATTAGATACGTTACAATGTTCCGATCGTGCTGTAGTTACAATTAACGTAGCGAACTGTAATATATCGGGTGTTCAAGTTTATTTCGGTTTTCAAAAAACAGCGAATTTTCATATCTAATAAATGTATACGAATGCATCATCTTCCAGTTAGTCACGTTTTTTTATCTTTATTCTTCTGCTCACTCGTACCGCATCAACGCAAGCTCGTCTCTTCGCATCTGTTATTCGCACCGTGATGAATCATGGGTTTAGTAAAGCCTTGAGCAATAAAAAATATTACCGCGAAAGCTCGAAGCATAAGCAAATTTCTCTCGAAGGTCCAATTAAAACGTTATAACTACAAAACGAGCTCGCACTTTTTTTTTCCATTTTGCAAGAGATATTTTTGTAATATATTCTCTTGCAAAAATGTTCACTGTTACTTCACCGAGACTCTCTTGACGACTGACGCGAGTACGTGATTCGAAGACACAGAAGAGGCTAACGTTAGGTCGACCAAAGAATATTTAATGAAGAATTATCAATCTTCTTGGAAGCATACTACACAGGCTGAGAATCAGCAAGAGATTTTTAAGGTTTTGCGCGGCATTACTGTCACTCTGACGAGGAGTTTCTATGACGCGGCGAAAAATGACGATCGGGTCTTGCCATAGATTTTTCAAAAGCCCTTATGAGTGACAGCACGTGAAAATTCCCTAATCTTTTTCACGTCCGTAATATTTTTCTAATATTTTATTACGCTGGCATTATTGTATGCATTGAAGTTTCTTATGAAAAATTTTAGCTCGACTATATGGATACACATATATAATCCTATATTCATATCCAACTTTTACTACACTGAACTTCTAAACGTTCTTTCTGCTTTAAGGTAACTCGGCGTGCAACGTCTGTATGCACTTTCGGCATAAATATATACAAGGTGAGAAGAAGAAATCTGAATTTTTGCTTTTCTAGTTTTCTTCAACGTCGATACATAATTCCAATGTTCTACACATATATATTTGTTCACATCGCCTCTAACCTATTTCGGTATTTCTCCGTCCTAAAAACTCTCATGGGATAAGTCAATGCATGATTAAAAAACTTTTATCTCTTGACAGATAATCATCAACAGTCTTATGTTTGTAGGGGAAAAACTATCATCCAACAGGTTAATAATAAATTTGGTACCGATCATCAGCCCCTCGTCAGACTCTATCCCTATCCATTCGAAGGGGCTAGAACGAGCATGTCTGGACCCACGAAAAAGAAAGTGACACCGTGAGGGATAAAGAGAGAGAATCAGAAGAAAAATGGTAGAGAGCGAGAGCGAGAGAGAAATCGTGACAGTCGTCTCTGTAGCATGGGAAGCGTCGATAAAGAGATGTAGCGTACCCGGTGACACGAAACCTCCAATGTTCCACTGATTGAATTCACAGGACCGTGACAAATTCCTCTCCTTGTGCTGTAGAGACTTAGCATTTGTGACAAGTTCGAATAGAACAGGAAAATTCACGAAATAAATTCCGAATATCGCGTTGACATTAGAATTATGAAGATCGTATTGCAGTCTGACGAAATACACGCGTTACGTACAAACAGCCGTCGCAGAGGATTGGGGAAGAAGGACGAAATGAAAGATTGAGGAGAAAGAGAAAATTAGAGTCTCTTCCGAGAAGACTTTCCCTCTCGAATCCGGTAGGACTCTTTATCAATTCGTGAAAACGTCCTTCCTCCCTTTCGTCTGGTACTGTATTTATTTCGGTGCGCCACGACAGCTACGACGCGACGCATGACTAATTGCGTTCCCTTCGTTTACTCTATAAGGCTATGATAAATGGAAGATTGGCGAGGGCTGGAAACCGCGTGCGATTCAGGCTACATCCTTTGTAGGAAAGACGAGAGAAACTTTCTATTTCCCATTCCATTTCTATATAAGCAGTTTTGCCAGGGCTGCGCAAATCTCAAGTCCCATCCTATTACATTTATTTCGATATAGGATATTCATCACGCGTTACATGAAATAGGGACGGAATAACAATGAAACTTACTGGTCGAGGATCTTTATAAAAAAAAAATCTTTCCCGTTTAACACCTGTTTCTCGTTTTTCCTTTGGAACCCGCGTTAAGGTACATACGAAAATGCTAGACGGCTAGAGAGGGACGGAGTCGTGTCTACGTATACGTACCATCATTCCCATTTAACTAGATCGTTAGTGGTAACAAAACGTGGTCGACCGTGTATTCTCTCTGGCTTAGGTATAGTCAGCCAAGTAGGCACGGATGTGGATAGGCAGACGGGCTGGCACTCAGGCAGGCATCCAAACGAGCCAGGGTATTCCCTGTACGGGATCGAGGATCCGCAGTCGAGGAGTCGCTTCGCATTCGAGAGATCCCCCGGCCCGCGGAAAGTTCCACGTAGCAGACTGTCTATCTAATTTAGTCGTTGGTTGTAGGGGTCGCAAACGACGAAGGGCGGAGATGCAAAAGTACAGTAGTGGGAACTGTATAGCGTAGGTGAATGGAGGTCGCGAGCAGAGGACAGAGTTATATGGATGTACGTAGGAAGTTAGAAGGAGTATAAAGCGAGGAGAGGAGCTCCTCGAAGGAGAAAGAGAGACGGAGAGAGAGGGAGATTCGAGAAACAGAAAGGGATAAGAGATACGCGTTCTCGTAGAGTTGATACCGAATTCGTGGGGTACGGGTTTTCCCGCAGGCGAAGTAATTCTCTTCAGTATCTGGGCGGGGTCGTGCGACACCGGGTAGGTGTAACCCCTGCACACCACCGGAAGGCGTCATTTCATCATTTACCGCGCTTCATTCACGCCCCGACATTCTCTGACTTATTACACGTAGCTTCCACACTTTGGAGTATCCACTTGAAAAGTTTTCGAACCCAAGCAGGTACCGGAGGCTATAGAGTTAGGTACGGACTGGCCCTGCGATATTGACTAAGCTACTGGGAAACTTGATATGTCAAAGATTTTCTGCCGGAGTAACGAGAAACGTTCCTTTACCTCGCCAGACCTTCTGGAGGGATGGTTTTGAAGATGGTAGTCGAGTTATAGACAGCGATACTGGAAACTTGGGGGAATTGGGTAAAGAGGGTTGAAGGTATACGAAGAGGGAGGGTGGACGCTTAGCGAGAATTCTGGAAACGAGGCTGAAAATCCCAGTAGGTGTGGCCGCTTTGTTCTAAGCCTCAAGCAAAAAGAGGCGATTCTACAGCACGAGACCGACTCTAACATAAGACGCTTTCAGGGAGGTTGAGGCTACCAGGGGTAATTGAGGTCTCAGTCGGTTCATTCTTTTCTTTAGCTGAGTCTGCTAACTCGAGTCCCTTTTACTTCGTGGTAACTGCACAAATTTTACCTCGCAAGTCCGGGGGCGCGATACTGGATTTCGGGCGATACAGACTTTCGATATTGTAAGTCAGAAGCGATACAGTAATTAAGTCATGTTAATCTAGATATATCAAAATTAGTGGTCTGCCTATGTACACACGTACCTTGAACGAGCCAACGAAACGACGGTAGACGAACTACGGTCGGCTCTTGAGGATCCTTATGTGCGCTTATATGGGATGACGGGTCAGTTCCTGGGTTCGAGTTAGGTTATTTATATATACGTGTGTATCCTAGTGCTAGGTACAACACTACAGACACCGTAGGAACTAGGAGGCAGCAATTAGTATTCGCGTTAGGGAGGAAATTCTTTGAGGATTTTACATCGCTAACTTAATGTCACTGTGAATTCTTATTGATTACTTTGCAACCTCAGACTTCTGATCAGCTATTGTGAGACGGCCAGCTCCGGCAGGATAGTCACGGTTTTGTGACGATAGGTCAAATTTCATATTGGAAAATGAAATTTCTTGGGTGTCGTCGTGGCGAGAAAGAAGGCTCAACGGGTGGCGCAGGACACAGGACATGGCTGCTCCTGCCGCTGCCATCCTCGGACCACGAGGATAGAGAGGTTTTTCTATGAAGGAGTGAAAAATGAAGAACCGGCTCGGTTATTGAATATCAAAGTTTCGAAATTCCGCAGTGCCAGCGAAGTTCACTCGAAAACATAACTTATAAGTAACTTCGTACTAGCTTAGGGAAAAAGCAGAAGGGTAGAAACGGCGGACTGGCTCATTCATCTCTTCGAGACGGAAGTTAGGCTAGCCGAAGACAAAGTTTGGGCAGAGTCCAAGTCGCTAAAAGGAAGAAAATTTTGGAAAATATGAAAGCAACGCGAAAGAATGCCACGAGCGGCTATTGAGGAAATTTAGCGGTTGCTGCTGCGGCTTTACTCTCGTGGACCTTGTCCAATAGAAAACTCTTCAGCGTTCCATTTCGAGCTGGACTTGATCGTAAAATACAGAACTTTTGAAAATTTTTCAGTAACCCGTACAAATGAAATTCAAGTTAATTAACTATTTAGCCGCGTAGCAATGTAACAGTAGACAGCAAGAGCATCCCATGCTCTCTCAGTATCAATAGATAACTGAATTTATCAAAGCCAAATACATTTTCAAACTTAATTACCCTGTTTACCACATACGTACAGGTACAGCATAGCCGTTTCACATATTCAGGAGTTTGTACAATTTTACTAGATGGAAAGCCACGCGATACCGACTGCGATGCAGCATATCGCAATGGACGGTGCGTCGCAACGCAGAATGGCGACATAGGCATGCTGGATATTGGATTTACTTTTCACAAAATTCATGCGCGACATTCGTTTCGAGTTCAGTGTCATTTTGGGAAAGAGTCCAGAATGTACGATAGTTTTGGCCGCGCTCATAAATTGAATACTAATTGACACACACGCGTACCCAATGTATTTCGTATGTTCGACTTTCATCGTGTGCACTGTGTTTAAATGGTAGCACATATGTACAAAGATATAAATTTGCGGATAAATACGTGGGACAGCCAGTTAATGCGAGCTGCCACCCCTTCTCTCCCACCTTGCCATCTGAATCAATACCTACTTGTTTACTGGACCGTTGCCAGCAGGATTTCACCGAACAGAGGATCCTATCCTAATTAATTCTATCTTTTGTTACACGATTTCGCAACTTTCGCGATTTTACCCCACGACGGGAACTATTGTTATATCACCTGCAAACTTGTTCAGGTAGTTCGGCATACCAAAGTATAGTATACACTTTACGAATTAACTAGTTTAAGGTAAAATCGTTTGTAACTTGGTAATCGCTTGATGAAAATTATTCAATTTACAGCTAGCGCAAAGCCATACGGTCGTATAAGGAATAATTTCCATGAAACGATTTTACATGAAACTAATTAATTCGCGACTGTATTTGAAATTCGATACTAAAAGAGATCTTAATAAATTCGTGGAATCGTTTATCAGTGAATGGTAATAAATTTTTTACGATACATACAAC
Organism: Trachelus iudaicus; assembly: GCA_030142595.1. Classification (NCBI taxonomy): domain Eukaryota; kingdom Metazoa; phylum Arthropoda; class Insecta; order Hymenoptera; family Cephidae; genus Trachelus; species Trachelus iudaicus. The sequence goes on along the minus strand of JARQTH010000036.1, from coordinate 392,087 downwards.
ACCCGCTTCCCTACCACTACACGGAAACAAATTGCTCGTATTTACGTTCATCTTGCTCACGCATTGGCTGATCTACCGCGAAACGCTTACCGGTTTAGTTAATTAACTGCTTGGTAACTACGTAATCGCACGCTTTTAGCTATTGATACGATAAATCCTGAGCTGTGAAATCTATTAGTTCCGCTGGAAATAATTCCCTTCTGATAGCACGTCATGGATACACGCGATTTCCGGTAGAATAGATTTCGCCATAGAAAATATTCTCCACTCGTGACGTCATTTACGTACACGGATCGTGCTCAGCGTTACAGTCGATATTGAATTAACTTTGTAAATCGTTGAGAGAAGGTTTTACACATTTTATTCAGTCCGTTATAACCGGCTGATAAATTGGGGCCAGTATGTCATTAATTGTCAATCTACCATGGATAGTAGGATATGTATTTGATAGCTTCAATCGGATTTTAAATTGCTTATATATAGGCTGTTGCGTGTGCTCTACGTTTCGTTTGAATTCCAGATTCGAGTTCGGCCATCCAACTAATTACAGCTTTTCGATTGACCCATCCCGACCGAAATTGCACTTGGAGCCATGTAGCGATATTGAACTGAGAGACTCGAAAATCATTGGGAAATCTTCTAACCGATACTCTCGATACTTTTAGGGGATAACGCGGCAAGAGCTCCACGGCCGAGCAGTTGTGAATTACGAGTTTTATACTGACGCGCATATCGGCCATTTCCGGTTGACCGACATCCTCAAAATTGCCATCAGCTCTTATACGGGGCCCTAGACTCGATACGAGCCCGCCATTTTCTAGTTTCGATTTAACCAGAAATATAGTGCGTCTTGACGTATCTACGTAGCTGCCGATAGATTTGCGATATCGTTGTGCAGTTTTTATGAAGTGAAAGTCAGCGATATTATACTCAGAGAGTTTTTCAAAGTTTCTATTGAAAAAAATCAAGAAGCACGTACGAGCTTATCTTCGAGCGTATGAAATCCAAGATCGCGGTTACGCATCGGACCGTGGTGTCGAGCATGGGGGGTCCAGTGGCAGCGATATTTTTCATCGGCGTCGCCGACGTACGTCGAAAACGATGAAATATATGGTAAAGTTTCGTCTCGACAATAGCGCAGTGCAGGATCAATAGCGATAACGGTACTACGTCCTATCATTGCTGAGTATATAATACACTTCTCTATAGCAAAGCCGATCACCGAACTATGCGCTGTAGGTATTCTTGGTTACGGTATATACTGTACTATACATATATATATATATATATACATCCACCTTATATCTATCTACTCTAAAAGATACGACTTCAGCTGAAGCGTCTTTCGCCTCCTTTACCCTATTTAAAAGTTACGTAGCATTATTGCATTGGCTTTGCAGGAAACTTTTAACCCCCGTCAGGACTCCATTTAATTAGACAAAGTGTAACTGTTCTCTTAAAATAATGACTTCTTCGTTAGTATCGATAATGTATATAACGTTATATATATATATATACGCATAGTACATAGCAAAGGTATTCTTAGGTGTGAGCATTATTTTCCAGTGAGTTTTTACCACGGGACCATAATTTCAATGGTCGGGATTGTAAGAAAATAGAAAAAGTGGAATGCGTTCTCTCTCTCTCTCTCTCTCTCTCTCTCTCTCCCCCTCTCTCTCAGTTGCCCATGAAAACTCGTTCACGTCATGCGCAAGAGGTGGATCAGGACAATAATTCACGTTTCCGTCTACGCCCCGTATTCGGATTCCTGTCTGCCGCTCCTTTAAGTTCCAATTATATTTGTCCCTTGATTTTCAATGACTCTTGAAGTTCGTGAGGGATGTTATTCTGCCTGGCTCTCAATCCTTCCCGTAGCCCCTCTGCTTCCGAGCCAATGGTATTTTCACGGTTTAAGGATCTAAAAGGAGAAAATAGGAGGAGAAAAAGAAGAAAAATACTAGAGAACGTATCCACAAAGTGTATAATAAGGGGTGCACGGTTAGTACTATATACACGTAATATACTTGTATAGTCTATGCAGATTTATTTTCCACATTGGGAACAAGAGAAACCCCTCTAAAGTAAATTTCCACCCTCCCGACGTTGAGGACTAAATCAAGCCGGGCAGTAACGAGGGGTGCTGCGCGCGCACTCCAGTCAATTGTGATTCTAAGGAATGAAATCACGAGCCGCAAACCCGCCTTAAGCCTGGACCACATGGGACGAATAAAACTCCGTTCTTCGAGTGTACTTCTTGGATATTTTACCAGTAGGATTCACCCTCTTCCGCTCTGTACGCTAATATACCTGATATTACAATTTATTTTCATACTCAGTTATTGTTACAGCAAGACGCATGTATAGCGTGCATTATATTTTTGGCTCTATGGATTTTCATGAGGTTGCCACAACGCTTTCTGCAATATTAATGAACCAATTCATCATGCTTTAAATGGTAACGCGTAACCACTTCTATTACACTCTCGGCTAATCATCCAACGAAGCAAACGAGAAGAACCATTATGTTATATCTCGTTTCACCATACATCCTATATTTTCATTAGACGTCATACCCAATGAGCTATCAACTTTTTCAAAACAACGTTCAAATAATACGATTCCGCAACGATACTTTTCATACTTAGTGCGGTCGGAAACGCTCAAATTTATTGGTTTTCAGAATCGTGCTGACGTAGCTGTCGATCCCAGTCTAATTGACTTTTCGGCAGCATACAATTTCCTCCGGTACCACCGTGAGAACTTTGGTTCAAAAGCGTTTGAATTTTACGAGCGTAGCTTGGTATACTTACGCAAGACCAGGGCGGCACCAGCTAACGAATGAATTATGCCGTATTCGGCGAGCTGCGAAACAAAAGACCGCGAAACTTGCTCAATTTATAGAGCGGAACGAGGTAGATGGAAGGTCGATTCGCTACGAGAAAAAGAGATTCTTAAGGGATGGGTTGAAGGGTTTCGGCCAGGAACGAAATCGTATTTGAAAGTGTAGGCGCGTTAGATATCGCTGATAACCATAGGGTACAAAAGCTTTTGATCAGCAGACGCACGGGTACGATATTCGATTTCCGTTAACGAACGTTTCTCATGTTTCTCCACGAAAATTTCTCGCGTGCAATGGCCGCCTTTCAACCTAGCTCAGCCTCGTATATATATGTATATATGGACCAGGAGCAGGTTCGAAAATCAAAAAGTCAAGAGCAGGATAGGTCCGCTACGTGGCAACGAATTCAAGTCTGGCAATCTCTCTCAGTAAATAGGATACGTGATAATGCTCTAATAGAGGAAATTCCCCAGTGCCTCTCTTACCACGAATCACCGAGTTTTTTTCTCGTAGTCAAGATCCGCCATTGTGGAATTTGAATTGCGCATTCAACCAGCGTGCACCCGTTGACAGAGTAGTTTTTTTTTTCATACAGATGAAAACAAGAAGCTCGGCTCCAGCAGGTATACTTTCCTACATAAAACAAAGTTTGTCGACGCTTCAGCCATTCCTCGCTGCATAATAATCAGCCTTGTCTTTTTATTTTACGCATAAAAAACGATTCTATTACCTATCCATCTACCTGCGCGCCTGGGCTGGCTCTTGAGTGATTAATACAAAACAACGTCCCACTGGTGCGATACGGTTCTAATTACTGTGACGTTATCCGGGACTTTAAAGTCGTGATGAATTTTTATCTTCAAAACGATGGGATACGTGTCCCTTAGGGGTTGTCGGAGAACGAGGTATTATAGCTCGGAACATCAGCAGTTTACGACAGTCGTAGCCAGCGACATGACAGGCAGATGTCAACACCTTTATGGACCATTGGATTCGGTACTACCGGCATCGACAGTATTAAATTAGTACTTGCCCATCTCTCATCTTCTGAACAATCTGCCCATCTGAACATTCATTAATGAACTTCGATGCTGTTTCCTTTCCAAAGTATAGTACGCGTGCGACTGGCATTTGGTACGCGAACGAGCAAAGTAATTAGCGGGCTACGACTGACCTACGACATCAATCAGCTTTACAATAGCGGAAACTTCGTAGACGCGTAACAATCCCGTGGGAGCTGTTTCACGGGAAACGTAACAATTCGTTCAGCGAGAGGGATGAAAGTGACAGCCATTTTATATTTCTATGAGAATTCAAAAAAAAAAAATGCAATTCGCCTATCTCGTACTTTTAATTTTTTTTTCGCGTCGATGAATAAAATAGAGACTTTAATCCGGTACGGACTCAACGATGTGGCCAGAAAGTACGGTGAAAGGTGGAAGAGGGGAGAGAGGAACGAGAAAGAAATAGAAATAGGTTCGTTATCTGGGCTGAGCATGGAAATGGCGTATAGACTTTTGGATTCTTCTTTTCCACGGACCACGTTACATTATACCGAGATGCTTTTCATTATTACTGGCAAAATGCCGAGCGTAATGGTTCAACATCAGCGAGTCGCGCAGGTCGCACATCTTCCAGTACTTTTATTCACTCATGCTTATTATTAGGTACGTCTCATCTTGACGTTTTTACAGCAGATAAATATTAGCCATTTTTTCATACACGTGAAGAGGTAAGTCATTGGTTAGCTGGAATAAAATTAATTATAAAGAAAAATACTATTTTCTCGTTCACCTTGCGAACCACTGAAAAGTATATAAAGCGTTGTATAGTCATTTTCATGAACCTGTCGCTTCCGCCCGGGAAAACGTTTTGTCTTCTGTTCGCGTAGTTAAAGCAAGAGAAATCGTTTAGTCAGGACTTGTAAAATATTTTCAAGTCGCAGTGCCATGACAATCCCTGTAACGAGAGGATGGGATTAAATTCCCTTTTTCTGGGTAGAATAGCAGAACGAGACTAGCAATCGTGCTCGGAACTGATCCGACCAATCAGCCATGGAGGGTTACGTTTCCGTTTCACTAAAAAGTCCAGCAATTTTCCCATTTGTTCCATTAATCCTCCGTCCAGGAACTATGCGCTTGGCTCAAAATTGCTTCCTTAATCAAACCAGTGCTTCCCTGAAGGAGCTGTGATAAACGTCACGTCCTTCGACCTACCCATCTTTTTTACTCTCCTCTCTCAAGCTTCTCTCCTCTCTCGAACGTGAATCTTCGTCTCGTCGCGGTTGTTCCAGCTAACGTGCAAAAAGCACCGCTTGACAATACACTGGCAGTATTGTTACTGACGACAATACCATCTCTACGTAACTCCAAGTTGTGCATCATTAGGGGGAAAACAACGTTTCTCACTATCGTTTGTTTTCCTTGCGGTGAAACGATTCTTCTTTCTGAAACGTTGATTTTGCGGGAAACTTTGAATTATCTAATGGCGTTACATAAAACATGTTGGTTCGTAGCATACTGTACGGAACGCTGTTGCTTAAATAAAAAGGTAGCAGTTAGTTCTGAGAATTCCTTCCTTTCCTTAAGGCTCCCTCCTCCAAGATGCGCCAGTAGTTTAGAGAATTCAGCAATGATGTCTGGCATTCGGTATTATTTTTAGAAATACAAAGATTTGCGAAGAAGTGGCTATATTTTTTGCTAGTTATAATAAAACCGAGTCAATAGCAACCTTGAGAAAGAATAATAGAGATTTCGTAGCTCCGACGTTCCTTCGAGTAGTTTCCTCGAGTTTTTATTCCCTGAAGGAAATCTTCGATGAGTCTTTTGGCAATTTCAGAAATGATTTTCTTTATTTCCCCTTAAGTTTCTTCTGCTTTCTTTTAGCCGTCTCCTCGCCGCTCCTTTGTCGCTGAAGATTCGTCCGGCACTACGATTTCAAAGAAGAGGAAACTGCCCTGCATGAAATATAACAGAAGCTGTCATTCGTTATGGTCTTGAAGAAGCATGAGTACTTGGAGAGAAGTTTTCGTGATAAAAACTGTGCGTCAACTGACTTCCTCTTCACCGGAAGATTCGGACTCCACGACGGATGTAGGACGGTTCGGGTCTTGCAGCAGCTATACATATACGTAGGACAGCATTCAGAAACGCGACACACGCGATACGAATGTTCGTTTTAAGATATTTTGACTACGTCCATCTTACGTCACGCTACCGAAAACCTGAAACTCCTGAAGGACTTAAACACATATAAGCACTCCGGATGCTTACAAGAAGAAATATTTCGCGGATAAGAAGCATCGCATGGATCCTCTATGGAAAGCCTCCAGCAGTAGAATTTTCCCTTTGGAAACCCTCGTAAGTTTTCTTCTCTCCGAGCTGCGAGAGTGGGCCGTAGAAAATAGTGTGATGTTTCGGAAGCAATCATCTGTTTCCTTGTCCGGAGTCTGCCAATGGGATCGAACTTCTTTGCAGTGCCGGTTGGGGGGACGCCAAAGTAAAAATGGACAGGCTCCAAGAAGTACCTGTTTCGGGATGATAAATCATGACGGTGCGTCTTACAAATGTTCGCTCCAGAAATATAAATGAGGATAAGGCAGTATTGTATAAGTATTAAAAATTCCATGGTTATCGTACAGCCTGGTCAAAATTGCGTACACCGTGAGGAAATCCTGGCTATAAAGTCTCGACGATGTAATTTCTCATGGCTGACTGACTAACACACGCAGCTCGACCTCGAACCCCCAAAACGCAGCCTCAGCTGTAACAAAGCAGTGATTTTTCTTTGAGTTCCAGATTAAGCCGCTAAAGCCCGGAGTTCGGTCCTACAATTTAAAGTGGAATTAACTTTTTCCCGAGCACACCGTGCGCAAACCAAGACGAAAAAGCAAACCGAAATGAACTTTGAGTTTAAAGCACGGAATTCTCTAACTTCCATCCGCTGCGACATCCTCGCCTCGTCCTGAACTTAAACTGATACCATATTCCTTTAAATCCATACAGAGTCAATATCCTCGACCACTGCGGTACGTTATGAAGAAAATGTACATAAGCCACAGAGTGCATTGTTCGAATGCAGTGGGTACTGACAGAGGGATAAGTTCTAGTGCCACAGTCAATACCACTACTAAGAACAAGAACAACGTCAACAATACAAGTAGAACGCATCAAGTGGGTTCAAGTAGCAGCAACAGCTTAGTTGCTGTGAATGCGTTGTAGCCAAGAGCTCTACCTCGGATGAACTAAGTCAACCCATTATCTCCGTCTACATGACGGTCTTTTATGGCGTAATGCACAAACTCCTAGGTCTCATAACTAAAACCATGGTGGACTCGCTAATTGTAGGTTTCGAGCTCAATTTCGCGGGATCATGTCCTCGTTATTGCAGGCCTCCATTCCGCATCCTAAACCAGCATGATCCTGTTGATTGCAGATTGCCTTGAACCCACGCGGATTTGAGTGCTTTTGACGTAACCTGACAACGAGTGTCCAAATCTCGAAGGGTAGGTACTGGTAATGACGCTACCCCGGATTACCGATCCGTAGAATCGACTATGTGGCACGACAGTGACCAATAGGAAGGATCCCGTATCTATACACAGGTTTGTCATAGCGAAACGGAACGGGTCTCAGCAGGGGGATCATAATTCAGATTGCACAAACGGAGTCGAGGGTGGATCAGCCTTATGGTCGCGACATTGGAAACTAATCAGTCGGGAGACGGCAGTTGTGAAGACTTCATAATATCTCAAATAATCTAATGACAAGGTAGTAAGAAATTTTTTATTAGTCTCGGGTACGATGGGTAGCATTAAAACCTTCTGAGGTGTATCTGTATAATTTAAATCTGTCGTTGAATTTTTTCATTCTTCGGATACACCGTGATCCGGAGCACCTAATTCTGATAAGAATTCAATGAAGGATATCGATATACAATTATTTTGTTTTGCTTGAGCCTCTTCCCTAAAAACCCTATAGAGATTCCTTTGCTAGAAACAGAGTTGTCCGTGTCCCATCCTTATTACGTCTGTGGCTTATTGCCTGCTCTTGTAGTCGGCGTCAGAGATCATTATTTTGTCTGGTCCAGGGGTAGCTTATCTGCCAAGCTGGAAACAAGATCTCATACCATATACTATTATTCTTTGTGAATACAATGGAGCTTTCTGTTTCTTATAATCAAAATACAGTAGAAATCATCGATGCTCATCGTCGTCAGTCAGATACTTGTTTTAAACTAGCTACGGGCTGCTGTGCTCATTACACTACAAAGCCGTTGTGGGAACGGAGAAGGGAAGCCATTACTGGGGCACCTGGAGGTACACGGGAAGATCTACTGAGCTACCTCTCAGGTTGACATAGATGAACACGATCATCAGAAAGCCACGTCCCTGTGTCCTGAGGCCAACATCCCTGTTGCGTAAAGTTTATTTAGCCTTTGACGTACTATCCATTGCTATTTACCTCGTTAGCAGTATTTCCCGAAGAATCCATCTATTGAGATTTACATGGATTTACATTCCTATGGATAATCCAAGGGACAAACTCAATGAGACTTATTTACTCTTTTCTCAACTTCTTTGAGTCTCCTTCCTGTTAGACGCGATACTTCATATCGTTTGAAGAAGGTTTCGACGTTCGTTCCCAAAAGTTTCTCAGGTTTCATTGATATCCTTTACATCTATGAATTTTGTATACACGTACGAATATTTCCATCATCTTTACATTCGAGCGATTCCTTTCACATTACTCGTTAAGCGTACCGCGAATTATATTCAGCTCATAACGCGGATTCACTGTTCTGACAACCAAAAAAGGATTCCCATCGACTTGAACTGGTTTTCATTTTACAAAGTATTTTTATCACAGTTGTGAGTTTTATTATTTCAATTTATCCATATTGCGTGAATTACGATTTTTTATGCTCGGCCCCACTGAATTGTATAGAAATCGAACGATTTCAAGTCCTCATAAATCGAGTGTCTTGAACGTACATAAAAATCCCATTACGAATTTGGATCTGTTATATTTGAAATTTCCAGAGACTTCGATTAATCTCGTGAAAAAATTGTAAGATTTAAATTAGAAATATTTCACACGAAAGACCGTCAGATGATTAGTTCTTTTGTTGACTTTTAATATACATAAATTTTCATAATTATATCCATGGTGATTCTATTACTCGGATACGTAACCCTTCTCGTTCAATCAGTGCTGAATTATATTATTTTTCATTATACTTTTATTTACTCATAAATCGTTATACGACGTCGCACGACTTTTCATTATTCTCTTGTTCACGTTGGGACAGTATTGACAATTTTTACGTGAAAGTTCAAAATTATATCGCGTTTCCCTCTATACGCTTACAGAGAGAACTTCTGTCAAAGTGTCATTACTTCAGTATGTTCATCTATCAATCCATGACGTAATTAGAGAGACATTTCCTTGCAAGCGCGTAACTAGCGTTAACCAAATGACAGTGGTGTGCAATGATGCTGTCATGCCGGTAATAAAGCTTGACTATCATGCATAATGCGTTTATATGGTGAGAATCTTGTTAACCCGACCGGGTCCGATGTTGCCAACTGCTAGAAGTAAAACGGTCCTCCCAAGGCGTCCAAATTACCGTATTTCACACGAAGGCCCTACCCTAAACTACCGAATGTAGATCGGAGAGCTGACTTAATTGTTTTTTTTTCCACGTCGCATAAATCCCTGCGGTGGCTTAAATTAACGTTCATGCCGGGTAATTACCCTACGGTTCGGCAACACTGCCGGTGACGGCGAGGAGGATAATAATCACGCTCCTGGTGGACCAGAATATTCGGGATAACCAAAGCGGAACTCGAGAGGAAGACGTGGATAGGATCAGTGGTTGAAATCTAGTAGTCATTATTTCCGATAGGTAGATGGATCGAATAAATCGTGGTCCATGAAGTAAAAGTAATCTGTAGTAAGTCGCGCTTCGTTTGTCTCCCATCTTCTTTTCGCCCCTCCTTTTTTTTCCATTATTTATTTCAAACTCGTGGATATTTTTTTAACCGTACTTTACATGTTAAGACGTTATTTATCCCGTTCAAATCCCTCTTAAATTCTCCTACCGATTTCGCATAGCAAGTTACGACTGTATCATCAAAGTCGTCTGTTCGCCCGAAAGAAAGAACGGCGAAGACATAAGAGTCAGTTTGTACAAAAAGATCCCTTGTATCCTGATATTCGATGTGAACGATAAAAGGAAAAATGAGTACCCGGTATAGTTACGTTCCTGAATTTTCGAAATTCCTGCTCCTTTTTCCTGGACGTAAGAATACGAGCGAGGATCCTAGAATCAAAAGGCGAAAGGAACGCGACAGAGGAAATACGTTCTGACATCCAGTTAAGAGGACTTGACTGTACTGATCGAGATTCCAGCTATATATATATATAACAATATATATAGGTATAGGCACAATATCACTATACTAAAGGGATGCTGCTAACTGTACCACACCATCATCTCGCTTGGATATCCACCAGTGCAGCACTACTCGGTAGGGTAATAGCTCCTGCTTTCCGTGCCAACGGCGGCTCTGTAATATAATGGGCATAAAAGCCGCTGGAATAATTAATATAAGCAATGGGACAGGATCAGCCAGAAAATAATTCACGCGGATTCACGAGCTCGACAGCCTTTAGGCCAAGGCCCGGCCTTTTTCGCGAGACTGCTTGCCGGCCTGAATACTTCTTGGACAATGCCAAAGAGAATTTCTCCCCGTAGCAGAGTCGGACTATACATACAGCACTGAGAGAAGAGTGACGGAAGCTCTGACGGGAACGTTAACTGGATGGTGGAAAGCGAACTTTCCTCGGGCGTGTCACCCATAATTCCAATTCTGATTTATTCATACAGTTCATTTCGATGGCATTGGTTTTATTGTTTGAAATCCAATCGCTGCCTCGAACGAGCTGTCCGCTGAATTCTCTCGCCTCACTCTCTTTCTCTATCTCTCTCATACTCTGTTGTGAAAAATGTTATTGTAAAATGCAGATGGTGTTTGTACCAACCTTACTCTCCCTCAGGCGCGAGACGGGTCTTCTATACCAGCACTCCGCTAACTTCATTTAAGTTCTGATCCTTTCTTAGTGCGCTTTACACTAACTTTCCATATCGGACGTTGAAGAAGATGCTTCAGAATCTTAAATGCCACACCTATTGAACTTCTGGGCGTGGCAATAACTGCAACTGGTAATATCAAAGTTGACTTTACTTCTATGAAATTACTGCCAATAGGATGTTTGGATTTCAACAAATTATATCTTACGATGAAGTTCTGAATACAAAATCCCATCTCGAGATTTGTCACCACGTTTTAATTCATTTTCCTTTCATGCGCTCAGTTCGTTTCCTCGTTCCTACTTTACGACTCGTTCCCACTTCAATGCACCGTACCGCCTCGGCCTTAACATCGTCGCGACCCGTTTCCTTAAATCTTTTATCTGTAATTTGCTGCCAAGTCGGTCCATGCCAATCTAACTCGGTTATGGTATTGAATTCAAGAATGTAGTTTCACGAGTGTCGTAAACCAGAAACATGTAATAAAAGGATTTAATTATTTTTCCTTATTTATTATTAAACATTCAATCAGCAGATTAATATAACAATATCTTATTATTTGCGTAACATGAAATTCAACTAATTAATTTATATATAAAATTCTTACTCCAGTAATTGATCAATTACTAATAATTACCGGGATATATATTTTATGGATAATGTGCACCAATTCTCCAATGGCTCGTCGCCAAATTGGAATCGAAAATCGTTGGGGAATCGTTAACTGGAATGTCGACTTTGGCAAGTTTACCATCGGTATTTCCCTTCGGATTACATGGTTTACTTGAAAACTAAAAAAAATATACCGTTCTTATGTGTAAAAGGCCATCCTGTTTATATATATAGTATTTGCGTACTGTGTACTACCACCAAAAAAATGTCTCCGATGTCGCGAAATATCAATATTCCACTTGTCCAATGAACCGTAGTGTTTTTCAACGGCACTAAAATTTCTCGAATATTCATCTCCTTTCTTGGAGGCTGTAATATTTACACGTATTTCTGGTGCAGAAATCGACTGCATTCAATGCAACCGCGTATTATCGGAAAGATTCTACCACTCGAATTGATACTCTGACCTTTTTCCACAATGATTCCGGAAAGTGGGAAAGTCGCCTTGTTTGACATTCCACTTGAGAAAAATCGATATTGCAGAATGCACAGATTCAGATCAGTTTTACGGTACATAGTGGCATTTCAGATTTCCATGTGATTCAATGGAAATGCAATGTTGCTACGAGTTATAAATATACATATACCTATAGTCATTGACTATACTTACATACATACATACATATAAAAGTCAGATTAAAAAAAGAACACCACGTGTCAGTCGATGCACCACGGTATTTCAATAATTCGTACGAGCTGAACGATTTAGTTTTCCTTCCGGTATATTTCGCGAACTCGCCCGTAAACGGATGCAGTCTCTATATCTATACAGCTACCATCCCAAGAACCTCCAGGGAAACATATTCGAGTGGACTAGAAAATAAAAGAAATAACAGCAACGAGCACACGCCATAGCTGCTACAGACCATCAGTGTCAGTATACCTCAGGGTAACCTCTGACCCTTGCAGCTTTCACGACTTTCACGACCCTACGCGAGAATTACAGATGCAGCGCGATTTATGCTCGAATAAAAGCAATTGAGGGTAAGATCACCCGAGAGATTTGAAGTTGAATCGCTGTTTAAATTTAACCCTTAATTTTAATCTGTAAAAAACACACATGACCATCAAGCAGTACCCGCAGCACACATGGGAAAATCTTCATTCAGTCGGTACCAATAAAGGTGTGTGGTCAAGGGGTAACAAGCACAGGGTGCAACCGAACGCCAAAGGGGTTGCGGGGAGAAACCTCCCTTATTGATTTCAACCTCGTCCAGATGTGCAGACGCTTTTTGCGAGCGTAAATTTCGAGGTGGAACTTTCGTTCAGCCATGCGAACTTGTAAATCCTGCGACATCATTTCCCCACTGGCGTAACGCTTCGAAACAAGGGTTACTATATTAGTTAACCTACTGAAGTATAACTACGGGGAGTCCGTAAGCTTCGCGAAGTGGCAATATTGTTAATAAATGAATAGTCCATATGTTGGCCCAGGTGTAACTTTATACGTAAGCTCGTTAGCATAGAATAAACTAATAATCATTTGACGTTATCCCGACTATTAATCGTCCTGTCGAGCTCGTTTAACGTTAACTTCGTTGAATTGCAAAGCCACCGTGCACTGCGTGATTTCGCTATAGCCCGAGGGTCATGACTCTGCCCCGTAGCCACATTAAAGATCCTTCAGCTTCCCTTGTAACTGAACAAGACGATCGGAAATCCAAGAACTGTACCCTCCGGCCTACATCCCACCGCGCAAAGTTTATTTAGCCTTTGATGCTTCTGAGTCTCAGCCGATATCTGCTTCATTAATAATTCCGCGTACAATGTCTGTTTACTCAACCAAACCCAAAGATCGGAAACGCATCTTCTTCTTTTTTCCACGACCGATAGAGATTGACTTTTTGCATTTGACGATCTGTCTTGGACATTGAAGAGACAAAAAATTTTATAAAAAAAAGTTGAGCTTTAATTGGTCCGATATTACGAATAACATATATAATTTTTATAGATCACCCTGTATGGTATCTGACGAGAACTCTTTTTTCATAGTTGATCATATGACGATAACGAGCTATTCAACGTTATTTCGAAATCGCGTTAAAGTGCACGTATGCAGATTTTGCACGGCGACCAAAATTTCATTCGCGAACCTACTAATTCACATGGTGTTAAATATCACTGAATTTGGTTGTAATAAACATATTCAATTCTTAATATAATAATAATATTATTATATTAAAAAATCGTCAACGAGTACGTTCCTTTGATTTTAGAAATTTCCAGGCTTCTAACGAGCGTATCGGGTCGTGCCGATAAAATCCCCAGGTGTTTCAATCGGCGCGAAATGTACCGAATGACGAGAAGTTGAAGGGATAAAGGTAAAACCGTGTAAGCAACTTTTCTAAATTGGCTACAGAACGTGGGGTAGGAGTGGGCGTGAAGGGAGGAATCATTCAGAGCCCTGAAGTAAAGATGAAACGAAGCGAACACACGTGGTCCGCCGTCAGGACTTTTATTCTCAACCTCATCCCTTAACGTTTCTTTCCTCGTCATCTTTTCTTCCTCTCGCCTCCGGATACTTATTTTTTTTTTTTTCACCACCTCACGCGCAAACACGCGAAGCTGGTAAATTCGCTTATCGAAACGAAGGTCTACAGTGTGTTTTTGCCAAGTGCTGATAGTAACGCCCAGATAAAGGGAAAGGTGTTACGTCACTTTCCCATTTGATGACTTTATGGTATACACCAGCCTTGTGTACTATGACTCTTATATTATAGCTCGCAGTGCTCATAAGACTCTCGGTGTCTACACGTAGTAGATAACAGGGGGTTACTTTCAGGAACGAAGAAGAAACGGAGTAGCGCTGTGTTGAGTGTGTCTTTAGAAATAAAACCAATAAGAAAACTGTGAGAGACCCACCCTGAGTCTGTTATACAGACTTTTGTGTCCTGGACATTTTGTTCCATACTCACTGGCCCGTCCTTCTTCTTGGATATCCACGGGAAGTGTTTTTAGTGGATGCACCTAAGTTGTCGGATGCGATATCTCGCGCAAATGTCTACTCGCTAGATTATCCACTCAGTACGATATACCTAAGGTACCATTTGCCACTAGGTTTTTGCAAGCGTCTCTGGATAAACATACACTCGTTCCTGGGCTGCTTGACTGTACTTTTTCGAGTAGCAATTTCTTGAATTTAAATTACGAGAGCGGCATCGGGACACGTGCTTGTCAAGGCAATGATATTAAAGCTCGTTGAACGTGGCGCTGTTTGGAAAATGTCCAATTTTTAATTAGCTTACACATACATTACTTAGTTTACACACAGCTACGTATAATCTGCTAATTTGAACCAATTGAAACTAGTGCTTCATTTTATATTCAGATTGAAACTTGGTTCACTGAGTGTGCTTGAACTTGGATGATTCTGTACATTTCGACCTTTTTTTTTCGAATTGTAGTACGTAATGGAATTTCGTACTAAAAATACATCTTACGCTCTTACGAAGGGATATTATATCTGTGCTTTCATCTCAAATTGTCAAAAGGATACTTAGTGGAATATTGGGGCTTATGAATATATTATGTATACAGAAATTATGAGTTCGTATTTTCGTTTCATTGCGAGTAAGTTGTGAGTAAGTCTTTTATCATCTTTCGCGGTAAGTGCTATAAGCTATAAAAAAAAAAACCTTTACATCAGACGTTGAAAACACGTGGAATTTATACGCATGGCAAGAAACGTACTTTTATTAAATATATGTTGAGACATAACGAAGTCATATTAAAAATGATTTTACCTCATACATTAAGATGTATATCAAAATATAAAAGTTTTTGTTATTTTCATTATATTATAATATTATACAATACGCGAAGCAAGACTTCAAATCTTCCATGGTACTAACGTGCGTACACCTATGCGCTTTTATACATCCACGGTAGCTCAAAAGCAAATGTGATTTCCTGATACGAGAAAATACGGAGGAACGAATTTAGTTCAGAAACCGTAAAATCCTTACGAGCTTGTATCGCTCCCATTTCGGTAAGACGAGCCGCGACTAAGGAATATGTACCGTGACGGTATAGGTACTAGAGAAAATTTCATAAAGACATATACAATCTAGTTTATAAAAAAAAAATAAAGTCATTATTTATATCGAGGTCGCATTATTACTTTATTTTTGTTCATTCCCATAGCTGAATTGCACTTCCTGTGCTTCCTTAGGGGTTTGGGTTTCGTATGATAAAATTGTGTACGTTGACAAGAGACTGGACTAGGGATATACAGTGGAATCACATAATGTATATCAAAGTCAAGAATTCCAGGCACAAGTATATTTAAAAATTTAAGTTTTGCATTGCGAAAAAATCTAATGAATACATATATTCAGTTGTCGTGACACCTGTTTTTTGAAATAGGGAACAAATAGGCAGTCTATCTATCTAGGGATGCTACGGGGCAAATACCCTAGCAGACACCATCGGGCAACGTATCCCCATAGGAATTGATATTTGCCCTGCTTCCACGTTATATATTGATCAGACGAGTAATCCGTTACACGTAATTTTCACGAGACTCTCTCCTATAGAAACCCGACGCCATAAAATAAATTGCAAGAAAAATATCGATCCCCCCATCCCGTACCGCCACTACTTACATAATAACAAGTATCAATATGCACTCGAGTTATGAGATAATATCCAAGTAATGAAATAAGATCTGCGCGAATACGAGAAGATTCCGAGTAATGCCTCAGTTATTCCTGACCTACGAAAACTTTAATAAAGTTACCCAGTATCACGTGGTCAGATGTCAATTTCAATCCAATCAGAGGATAGCAAAGTTTGCTCTATTTCCTAAGGACTGCACGAGAGCTTCGATACAGCTTTCTTTCGTCCAGTGAACTTTAGGAGTCCTCCTTGTATATGTTATACTAGGTGAACTTATTACTTCAAATGAACGAGTTGCCATTTCGTTGATGTTAGTCGCGTTCATTGATTCATAGTCATCCGACGGCGTGACTTTAGGCACAGTGTAGAAAAATAATTCCTGGATAGAACGACCCGGAGCCAGTCTGGATAACGCGTCTAGAATCAGATGAATTTTCCCAGAGCGTCAGCAGCTACTAGCTGGTAACTCCATATTCGGAACATAATATGAAAAAAAAGGATATCCCTGGTCCGCATATAGCGAGCTGGAAATGGTATGTTGTATGAAAGACGATTTATGAGAGCTAAGGGGTGGCGGGTTGTTGGCGCCATATAACCATCATTCATTTTGTCAATAGCGCTCACCTCTACAATGGATTTCGTGTACGTATCAAAAGTGAACAGCTTTATTCTTTCAACTGTCGTGGCGTGAATCCAAATGTTCGGTAACGGTAGCACCGTATAGTAATAATGGGAGAAAGAGAAGAAAGAGAAGGCGGATTATTATTTTCAGCCGGCAAAGGACTCTGGTTTCAAGTTTTCTATATCTCCTTCTCCAGCAACTACCCCTTCGCTGTCATAATTTTAGTGCTGATCGCGTGACGTATGTCATTGCCGTACAATGCTACTGCCATTCGCGGAATTGAGCGCGGAGATATGAATTTTAGAGTAACAGATTTTTTTTTCAAATATTTGTGAGAATCTGTGTTTCATCGATACTCGAGAAAAAAAAAAGTCATAAAATAACAACTTTCACAGTATTCAAACGTGGCTTTACGATTGATTGTATCGCCGTTGCTTTATTGAAATGAAATTATCGATTTTCACTATTGTCCCTTGTAATTAATATCGGAGTAATTTAATTAATCCCTCTTACTCTACTCTCTCGGTTGATTACTAAGTTTATCCCTAGTCGTGACTACCTGAATTTTTACCAGTCAAATGGCGTGCCGAGTCACACTGATCTCGGCAAATGGACCAGCCTCCATAAATATGAATACATAGTAGACGACCTCGTGCCGTGTACAGTGCTGGTTGCTTCTGGTCGACGTTAAGGCCGATGTTCAGATCGGTGACGTTAAATTCTGTCAGTGAAATTCAGTCAAGTATATTATATATATAATAAAGGTACGAGGGGTTGGACGTACGCATCGATGAATAATAGATTAAGATCCTTCCTTCGTCTCTTCTTTATTCATCCCTCCTCCTCTCCTCCCCGGTTACGTATAACGTTGCAGGATTCATGCGTTCCTCTTATTATTATTCCTCTTCTTGTGCCTTCTCTCAGCCCGCGAGTCCTTTTCGAATACCAAAATAGCCGCGGCTCATTCGTCTTGCCCACCTTAAATCGATTCGCCATTTCATTTCGCAGTTAACCTTTTTATTTATTTCAAGACTTTGCGCAATAACTCTGGTTAAGTTTAATAAATTACGCAACGCGCCCCGGCAGAGTTCGTTTCTCGCGGACGGCACGGAGAGGGGCAGCAAAATACGAGATAGGGGACGCTCATTGTGCGACCATGTATAATTGCCTTGCATTATCAGGAGATTGTATTTACGTTCAGCATCTCCTCTCCGTATCCATCCGGCATACACAAAACAGCCACTCCAAATGTAATTAAACGGCGGACAAAAAAGGAACCATAATGCCGCGTAATGTGTTTACTTCCGAAGGGACGACTCGGGTAAACTTGATACAAAGGGCTGAGATCAAAAAAAAATTTATTTTTATATTTTTCAAGTACTTCTTTACAATAAAAATTTTAGTACAGACAAAGAAAGGCATCTGACTACTTTTTTTATTCTCTTCAAATTACGCAACTACTTTCTTCGGCTTTTTCCTCGCTTCTATCTTCAACCTCCACGTTCACTGAGTCCAAACCGGCAGCCCTCTCTGCTTATTTGTCACCGACCATCACGCTCTTGTCAGTTTTCCACAAATTTTCACTTCTTACCTTGAATTAATTACCGGCCATGAACATCAAGTGAAACTCTACGCACAATGCTCGAAATCCCTTTGTTTCGAGAATCCTAGGAGAGACGTCTTGCAGACATTTCTCACGAAGATAATTTCCACCTTTGACTCCTCGAGCCATTTGTCAATCGTCCCTGACGTCTCCCTAACCCCTTTCCCTATGTTAGTATATGCAACCGGAGGATAACGCTTTCCGCTTAGCTGGCACGCCCTGGAATATTTTCCTCGCAGATCTCACGGTTTCGCTCCTCTTCTTCATCCCTTATTTCTTCGCTGTGAAAGGAACAGCGGCGACGGCGGCGGCGTCGACGAAGAAAATTGATTACTTAACGCTGTATCCGTACGAAAAAGTCGTTAGAAAGTTAAAATATTATCCGGTGCTAGCATTATATCAAGGATGAAATTAAGAAAATTACCCATTGCTACAAATAAGCTGTTATAAATCCTTGCTCCATTCTATCTTTCTTCCCCTCGTCTTCCGTACCCTCGTTTTATTTCTCTTTTGCGTGAAGCAACAATATGGCCGAACAAAAGTACGGATTATACAGTCTATTATACGCAGTGTCCTAGTAAAAAGTATGTACAGAGGATATAACGATATACGTTACGGACCGAGATAATTTTACTAGCTTTTCGTAATTAACTTAATCCTTGTGCTACGAAGTGCTCGTGCTATACTGGCAACGCCATTATTTACAATGACGTTTAGTGATTCGTTTGATGATTGATCTCGTATAAAGAATTCCCTTTTACGGTGCCTCGTTACATTCAGTATTTCGGAATGAGACAAATGGTATAAGGAGACAATACATATACAATTCGGCTAGGTGCACGGATTTCCCCCTCAATCGTATAAACATTGGCAATTTTTAGATTGGAATCCAAACACCCACGCTATTTTTCTTGAGAAATAGCATCCATTCGTTAAGATAGGCAAGTCCTGCGCGAGAAGAATACAAATGGGGGCTATGATCTCGACACAGCTCCCATTCCATTAAGAGAACATCGATACTCGAGATTAGTCCTGAAAGATTGATCCAGGACAACAGGACCAATATAACGGACGGATTAACTCTAAAAATCATAAAGACGTAATGTAAAAAGTCCTTCGGCTACCGGATTCGTTACTTAGCAAATCAAATATGTAGGAGGAAGGATACTTTCCAAGTGCTTTGAGTTCATCCGTTTAAACGTATTCTAGAAAAAAAAAATTTGATTCACCCGTTTCCCCGGGTCACGGCAAATGGACGATCATCGCTAAACTGGTACTTTATATTTTTTTTATAATTCTATCTCGTACCCTGGAATACTCAGGATTTAAAAAAGCACAGGACAAAGTAAGTGGACAATATTGTCAGTGTCCAAAGTGCGACTTCTGATAGCAGCAAAGCGAATGGCGTCACTTCCTTCGTTATTTCACTTTTTCGAGTGTCCTCTCTCGCCTTTACTGCTTCCCGGCCAGCCATTTCCTCGGTCCGGTGCTACGTAGACAAAATACTGTCATCTAACGTCGAATGGCCTTTAACAATCGGGAACTCACGTAAATCCCAGTATTTATGTTCTTAGCCCGCGCGTCTCACCTTATGGTGCAAAGATCCCGTTGAAATTAATTCGCGGGGACATTTCGTCCCGAATACGAAAGAAGCTACGAAAACTTTCGGGCGAAAATAAAGGAGCGTCAATTGTTAAGTTACGAACTTTCCGCGACTTTATATGTCATCTCATAGATCGCCCGAAGATCTTAAAAATAATCCATGATTACTGTAACAGGATATATGCGTGACTGTGTATACTCGCGCGTTCGAATGTTTATAAACAGCGTTAGCAAACTATAGTGTTTTCGTTCGTGGCTGTTTTCACAACGTAATTATGGTAGGAAGCGAATAGAGTTTCATATGCAATTTTAAGGCGGAACACTCCTGCTCTGGTCTGGCTGTTGGTTAATACAGAAATTAACATTGCCAGGCTGCAGCACGAAGATTAAGACAAGAAGTAAGTTTAGCGACATTAATTCAAGCTTTCATTGTCGAAATCGAGTGCGAGCTGTTACTAGGATTCTTGCTGCACGGTGTTCTCTAAGTTCGAATCTCGCGTTCCATATGCAATGAATTGAATGAGAACAGCGTGATATGGAAATACTATGCTTCCTGTAGAATTTACTAAGAGAGGTTCTGGCTTGGTTGAAAAATATAATCCCAGACATGCATCTCGCTCGTCCTATTTGGTCATTTGCAGATTTCTCCTCCGTGTCCTCTTATGGACGTCCGACGGGACTTCTAACACACGGAATGAAATATCGATTTTCAATCCGACACAGTTTAACACCCAGTTGATTCCGAACGAAATTGATTGGCTGCTGCGGTCTCGCCACTAATTTCACAATTACGAGCTGCACAGGATCTAAAGCTGTAGCTCTGTGAGATAATATCCATATAAAGATTTTAATCCGTCCACCTGTCATTCGAATGACTTTACGAGAGAGCGAGGTTACGGGGTATACGTATAGCCATACTGTGAGTCGGTAGGAAAAGGCTTTAATGGGCGCAGCCACGGCGTTGTATCATCCTGATAATCGGAGATAGGGAGTAGCTACTGTAATTGGAAAAGTTTTCAGAATTTTTTTTCCCTTGTTCCTCCTTATTTTTAGAAACAAAATTTTTCCATCGCATACGGAATTCAGCGTATTGCTTCGAGAAACGATAAGGAATTACCCCTTTTGGATATTTATGCCTTACCCACTTGGCAAGATCGTGCAATTTAAATTTCGAAAATAAAAGCGGCTGACTTCGTTACCTTTAATTACAACCCTTGATATTTACGTTTTATCGAAACGCCCTTTGGTATACCTAATACCCAAAGCCACCTGTGCTATATATATATAAAGAGGAAGATTTGCTGGTTGCAAATTTGCGTTAATAATTTGACGCCAGGCTAAACGAACGATGTCTCGTATAACCAGAAATCGCTGATAAATTTAACTTTCATGATCGAGAAAGTCCCTGGCCGTGTCGCGTTAGTCCAAGGAAAATCCACATTTTTTGACGAAGTGGAAAACTTGCGAAAGAGCTTCTTCGACGCTCGCTCGCCCTAAAGAATTAATAAAAAAAAAAAAGAAAACGTGCACGGCTGCGATGGCTGCGGCAGCCACCAGCCCCCGTGCTCACAGTGAACTTGGCAAATTATAAGTGGCTGCTTTTTACCCTTGCGGACTTTAAGCCTCAGGATTTGCAAGTTAGCTCGTGATTGTAAACGTGGAAATCGTATGGGTGATATTGCCTCGAAGAATTTCGATAAATGTTTAAATTTTCAATGATTCAGTTTCCGGTGCGTGTAACTACCGTAAGTAAATTTTTCCGATCGTCCTCTCCTTGTCGCTTCTATGAGGATGTTCCGAATGCAAATAGTTCAGTGATTACATTGCACTTTACTATTTACCAATACGCTAAATGTAGAGGGTGGTTGGTATGACTATCGGGTGCGCGCGCAGCTTGGCAATGTATCGATTTGATATTTGTCGTGTTTCTCGCGGGGGGTGGGAAATTTTTTTCAAATTCCACGAGATATACGGTGTTAGAATAATAGCTTCGATTTTTGGACTCTCTAATGGGAAATACACGAGGAGGGTAGTCCTTGGTATTCGCACGGACACGAAATCGTATAGGAAGGTAAAATTTGCACGGTTTCCTGGACGAATTCCGATAATCGTTTAATCATCCTTAAAGGAATATTTAATGGGAGTTAACTTACCGGAGTGTAAAGTTTTCGTGAGAGAAGGAAAGTAACAAACGTAATTTTAGTCTTTCTTAAATGCAAGAAGGAACAAACTAATGGGTTAATCATTCTCATAATTAATACGATTATTCATTTTTGCCAGTGGCACACGCAATATCCGACTTTATTGAATATTTTCAATTTATTAATTCACGACTCGCCCGGTATATAAAAAGTTAATAAGTAATCGAACACTCTGACGCATACGTGAGAATTATTTATCTAACAAATCCAAGTGACGAGTACGCGGTAATACCAATCAAATCTGTTACCGGCATGTTTGCCAACCTCAGCGTAAAAAATATTTGGTGAAAAAACTATGATTTTTCGAAACATCGATGTTTTCAATTATGAAGTTTCAGCGAAATAACTTCGTGTCATTTTGCAATACACTGACTCCACTATGACAATGACTGTATTCAGATGTCCGTAAACCACGTGATATTTTCTGGATCACTGACTATAAATTTTCTAGCAGTGATTTTGCTCCTGGTCAGAATTAGGATTTGATGAGAACGGAAATGTGGAAAGGGCTTTATGAGCTTAAAGTACTTCGGATATGAAGGTCTTCCTATTGTAGGAAGAAGCATTATGATTCGTGTCTAACGGAATGTAAAGTATCGACCTCTCTCGGAGCACAGCGAAGGATATGAGATTTCGTTATTCGCATAACGTGCAAAATCCTTCTGGACTATTCCGTGAGCAGGAAAAATATGAAAAACGCTCATATGCGTTATACCGGTACAGAAAAAAAAAAAATCGGTACCGTAATGTATTTGAATTTACAAAGTGACTGCAAACGTCACGTCGATGACGTTCGATCAAAAGGTAGTCTTCATTTATTCACTCGAGATACCAATATGCTCGCTTGAATAGCGTCGCATGGCTTATTCCGGCATGCAAAATGACTCTTCATATTTTCACAACGTACCATACAAATATCGAGTGATTCGATGTATCTACAATTTCAATAGAAACCTATTATCGATCCTCGTATCAGAGTTTAGTTAGCGGAATAACAAATTGCCTGTCCAATTGACATAATTAATTGACATGTTGCGGCATAACAGTAACACGTATTGGTAGTCCGTTTAAATGTTCTCTAATTATCAAAGGCTCTCCATAAATCGATACAGTATGCATTTCTCATATTAATCCTCTAAAAGTAGATACCTGTGCCCGATACTAAATAAATAAATCAAACTAAAGGATATTGAAAAATTATGCGGATTGGATTACTAATAAACAATTAAACTTATTTGCCTAATCAACGTATGTTAATTATACAAGGTGGAGAATTAAAAATATTCAAATCCCAGTGGCCACTATCATTAGCCTGTTATCTAATATGTAATTCGGCATAAGTTCGCACGGGGATGGAAACCGACGTTAATCTGGCGATAATCTGGCAACAAGGGTGATTATAGGTGTTCGCCTAACGACGCTCGCCAACAGAACCAGGAGGTCATGCCGATAGGAGCAATTGATGCTACGATGACGCAACAAATTGATACGACTTTTACCACACGCCAATTGATTTTGATATGACAATTAAAATTAATTAGTATAATCAGTCCACGGATCGTTGACCATTAAAAAAGGTAAATACGTCACTTCGTCATAGTCCCATTACATAATAATTATTAATACGATATATTAAACTAATCTCGACTAATCTCTGTATTAACCTAATCGGTCACCCTATGCTCTTAAACACATTAGTACAACCCTAATGTCACGTGTAACCATTCGCCCGAGTGGGGCAAATAGAATGGAAGGTAACACAATGGAAAGGCGACATAATAGGTACGGCGAATACGTGCGAAATTTACAGAGAACTTAATTCTACACTTGCCTGTGACAGTCCGTGGCAAAATCGTAGAATTTAACGTAAGAACTAAATTTGGCTCTGCATTAACTTACGCGATGATTTGATTGAATGCGTCGATGCTGGAATGCGAGGAATGCGTCTAGGTACCGTGGAACGATTTTAAACGTGATCGATACCCCTTGGCTCTGCCATTTAATGGCGTGAGGGTTTATTATACGTTGGATGAAGTTAGGCGCAAAAGGGTTAGCACTATTAATTACCGAGGCACGTGGAGGAAGAGTTAATGATGACACTATAATTAAGTGCTAGAGATGTAAGGCGGGTGACGTGAAAGGTAAGTCTAGGGAGTTTGATGACTGTAAAGTTATTTTGACCGTCAAGCATTTTCGTCCTACGGTATTTTCGTGGCTTAACCCCAAAATTGAATTTGCGTCCGTTTGGTTAATTAGCGCGCGTCATCGTCAGTGTTAATATTGTTACCATAGAAACGGGACTATAATTGGATTGGTATACAGTTCTGATATTATAATTAAGCATCGGGTTCAATTGCCAAATTGTAGATGGCGCGGACAATGGCATCTGTCGCATGACGTTTTTTCATATTATTCGTATTGATATGGAACGGAAGGCGGTCCGATGAATAGTTGCACTCAATGGCACGGAAGGAAAAGTTGCTGGCGCATTCTGCTCTATTGAACACGTAAAGGTAGTCACTGCCGAATGCGTTATATGCAGTATTTCATCGAAGAATACGAGAGAGATCCTTTTGCTTTCTGTGAATCGAGTATACTTCGGCTTTTATCTATATACTTTCTTGCCTCTTGGTACGCTTTAAAACGTTTCTTCGTTTTGCTTCTCTCTTCCTGATTTAATAATATTCAAATAATTGATTTTCAAGAGAAAGAATTTTCATTAATGGCATTTAACGTGGAATGTATTGATGAAATTCTCGGTTCGCTGTTAAGCAAAACATAAAGTCCCGATTAATAATGTATTTTCTAGCCAAGTCAAATAGAATTGAAGTTTTTATATTAAATTTTATCCGTTATGCCAGCTTCTATACAGTTGCGGATATTAATTAAGCATCCGTTACGTGCCTTGGAACGTTGACTTTTCCTGCAACGTATGTTCGTGACTACCAAAAACTTTCGTTATTCTATTGATTCGATGTATATCTGTATTACCAAAAATTGATTTCCTGTTGCTCACACGTATATCTGTATAGTCACAATAAAATGGCATGTTCGTGTAATCACTGCTCGGTTGTAAATTTTGACGATGCACTCTTGTCAGAGTTGTACCTGCAGCGCGTAGCATTGATTTCAATGAAGCCCAACACACACGGCTGGCATTCAGCGTGCATTGCTGGTCTCCCTGTGAAAGTTCTTTTGCAGCCAGTGGCTCTATAAATGGCGATTGGTTCAATGCCGAGGATCTAACGGGAAAAAGAGAATCGTAGGGATGAAAAGAGAGCCAAAGGGATAAGAGAGATGAAAATGGACCAAGAGTAAAATACTTATAACGCAAAGTAGATTCAAGGAGCGATTACGAGTAAATACATCCTAGAATGTAACACTAAATTTAATACGCCTATTGCGTATATACTAAATATATACGAATGAAATTTATTCTCCGTATATATATACATACTATACATGGATTAGATCTAAAGGCGTCGGACCGTAAGACAACGAAGGCCAGTATCGTCCTTGCGAATTTATCGTTGATAAGACGAAAAGACGACCAATCTGGTAAAGTGTATTACAAAATTGGAAGTTTGCGTACATTCCACCTGGATAAAGAGTCGTTCCGTAAAATCCCCATGGTGCTGGCTAGACTCTCAATGAAATCCAGAAATGGATGCGAAAACGCGACAAACCCTTTAACAAGGACGCACCTCCTTTAAGAGGGATGAAATTGAGCTCATCCCTTAGTTAAGTCGCGTATTTACCCTTTCACCTAACGTTACTGATGTAGAAATACGAAGGATTCGCAGGATGCTGTTCGGTTGCTGATATATATATATATATTGTTCAGTTGGAGAAACGTAATTCTTCCATCCTAGTAGACGTTATACGATTGAGCCAGATTATACGAGCCACGAAATGACGTAAGGTTACGGGGACTTAAAAGCATCTAAAAAGTATCTACTTGTTTCTTCTTCTTACGATTCCGTAAACGAGGACTGTTATTGTCGCAACGATCCTCCAAGAAGTCCAGCTCATTTCCATACCAGGCGCTTTCTCGTCCTCTTCTTTCATTTTTACACTTTTCTCCTCTCAACTACCTCACCCCTCGCTCCGCTCGCTCCTCTCCCCCGCCCCTCTGGCCAACCCAGCCACCCGAATGCCCTCCGTCCCTCCTCCAACCACCAGCCTTCACCTTCTTCTTTCTTCCACCATATAACAGCAGTTCTCTACTCTAACTCAATTTTCTTCAGTTCTCCTTCGGATAACTATAGCGGAACTTCCAAGAGCTATGATGGCCGATGACATTTAATGTTTTTTTTTTCCCTGTCGCATCCCTTCCGTCGAGAAGTCCATTAGTAGTTCGATCATCGTAGCGCGTAATTCAGTTTCGATGGGTCCCTTCTTTTCTTCTTCCTTTAGCCTTTCTTTCCTCCTGCTCTCCTTACTCTTAATTCTCTTTGGGCGAGAGGTCAATCATGACCTCCGACAGGACAGATATCATTTTTAAATCTTATCCGTAGCTTCGCGATAGCCGGGCTCGGGGCTCGTGGATGAATTCAATTGTTCTCGCAAGCTAAAGCTACAAGCCAAGACTTCGGGTGACATTGTCGAGAATCGGTTGGCTGATTTCCTTTGTCGATTCGCGAAGCTGCTAATAGCCGCAAAAACTATTGCCGAGTAATTTCACGTGCACTCGAAGTACATTCAATGGAGTCGTAATGCACCCCCTGCCGGGGTTCGCTTCATTAATCGTAAATGCTCCAGCATCTTCTCTTTCAGATCAGTTAGTATATATATATATATATATATATATATGAAAATTCAAAGTTGGTGAGCATTGTTGCGTAGCTGCGTGCGAGTAGACAAAGTCGTATAACACGAGGAAGAGCAGAGAGAGATAAAGAGAATAGAACGTGGAAGAAGATGAAATGAGCAGAGAAATACTAGAGATCGGATGCTGGAGCAACGCGCGAGGGTCCGATCACGACCTCACGTACAACCAATCGCTGTACACTGCTGAAACAGCTATTTCCACCTCGCTACATCTGATTGGATGAACCAAAGTGACATCGGAACGTTTGGACAATGTCCACTTGGCAACAATCAAACGCTATAATCATCTTGAGTAACGATTAAAGGGAGCTCGTTTTCCAGTCGACTTTAGGTCTGGAAACAAAACTGTCGTTTCACTGTCGGATACCAGGAGCGAAAGCATCAGGCGAATACACGGGGAAAAAAGAGCCTGTCCAGTTTCAATATTAGCCCCTGTTTGTTATCGTAACTTGTATCATGCAGGATATATTGGTGACGTGGATAATCATATTAATTTAGCAGTTAGCGTGTTCGTGGATTAACATGTCGATTCCGACAGTTCATATATTCATCTCCCGTTTACACGATGGTAATTAGATGTATCGAATATGCCGCCCGCGTGGAATAATTGACGTTCCGACTATATTTTAAATACATATACAAAATGAATATGCTAACAGTAATGCCCGTCACTGAGATTTCGTCTGATATTCATAAGCTGTGTGTACGATAGGAAAATAACTGTGAAAATCTATTTGCCCGGTGTACATCTGCCTGTGGGATATATTTATATATCATGAAATTTCTCACTTCTTACGGAACTACTGGGAAGGAGTTTCGCTTTGCCTCGTTGCCGTTTGAAAAATGGATGCCTCTCGTGGCCGAGTCGAGCACGAGGAACATTGTTTTTAAGAATAAAAGGTGCCATTAATAAGTCATTCCTTGGAAAAATGCCCAAACGACTTCAGCTCTGGATCATGCGTAACGACTGAGACAATTTGCCAATAGCTACTGCAACTGTATATATTCAATATTATATGTATATACATGTATACTGCTGTAGCTATTCCCGGCGTTAGCTTTCTGGTTCAGTCCACGTTCTCCACGTTCTGTATAGAATATCCAGCATGGCTGACCTGCGTGGCCATCCTGGCCAGGAGATTTATTTGCTTTATAAATGAAAGCCAATGTCCTACAGCGTGGCCGAGATGATTCATTGCTGTATTGCATAGTACGAGAGCGATCTACTTTCCTAGTGGTTTAAAAGATAGAATTTAGTTCAACCCTTGCTCACGACTCTCACCCCCTGGGAAAGACTGTAGCAAGGTCAAAAAGTTGACCCCGAATCGCCAGAACGGAAAGTCTTGGGGTGCCGAGTCCTTCGTTAAAATTATAACTAACGTCTTCGTGGTACACCTCGTTGGGCAGGTAGTTGGTTCAGGTTAGAGTCTGAGAACAAGTTACGTACTTACGGATCGTGCGGACTGGAATTGATAGTCAACCATTATTCGGCGCGTGAGTAGCATAATGAGATCAGAGGATAATCCTTGTCGAGGTGGCTTGCTCTCGAGCAATTTATTTTTAAGTCCATTTATTTTTTATTTCATCTTCTTCCTCCTTTTTTACTCGGGCAACAGCGATTCTAGAAATATGATTAATTCTGGCTTAGGAACGAGATTCCACAGCTTCCCTACCCTTTCTTTTTTCCTCATCGATAATATATGCAGATGCTTGACACGAGTCACAATTTATTTCATTTCCAGGGAGAAAAAGAAAGTTTTATGACTAATATACCATAATGCGCCATTCGATACATATATATATATATATATCTTTTTTTTCCCGAGAACGTGATAGAATTCGAGAGCCATCAATATCAGCCGTCGCAGATGCCGCGAGCTTCTCGAGTTTGGGATGGGACAGAACTTTTCTCCTTAGTTAAAGTATCAATATTTTTAGACGGCTATCGTTTTCTCTTCTATATCTAAAATCTCATTGGCTCCATAACGTATCGATTTATTTTTTTTTTTCCTCTACTTCGATCCGATCAATGTACCAAATCATACTAAAATCAAGTGTCTATAATTTGGTATGGTTATGTAACGCTTGTACGTATGGATGTCTGAAAAATTTTTGGGAAAGGTCCTAGCGGTTTACCTTCATCGTCGTCAATGAGGAATATCGGCAAAAGGTAACAGGAGCCTTGTGAATTAATGCGCGGGTGTTACGTATATATATTTTTTACGTTTGATTAGATTTCCGAAGGATGAAAATTCCTTGTAAATTCCATGGATGCTGATCCGGGCACTGGAATGAGAGTTTTCGAATAATTTAATCCCGAAAAAATATTTGAATCAATAGTTAGCTAGGGCCACCCCTTTGACACATTTTTTTCTTTTTCTTTCTGCCGCCCCTTGACAACAAGGACTCGGTACGTAAATCAATTAATAATTTCATGTTCTATTGAATCCAAAGGTATTTCACCATTCTAAATTTTTCTTACGTTCGATTGTACAGTTCAAGATAAAAACACCCTGATAACTGAACGTTGGATAAAAAGTACCCTTTTCTTTGGCAGTCACGCACGTTCGCAAAAATAATGCAAAAGTGTGCAAGCA
The DNA here is from genome assembly GCA_030142595.1 of Trachelus iudaicus. Taxonomy (NCBI): domain Eukaryota; kingdom Metazoa; phylum Arthropoda; class Insecta; order Hymenoptera; family Cephidae; genus Trachelus; species Trachelus iudaicus. The sequence continues at coordinate 362,410 of JARQTH010000036.1, read as the reverse complement.
AATTTGTAATTACACGATGGTCCCAACAGGAGGCACGTTTAGTCGCAAACTTATTTCCAGAGTCCATCAACTCGTTGTAAGAGGGCAGAGGTTTAATTACGTTTAATAATTTATGCTTACGCAGGACGTCAGGGAGGCAGAATTAACAGAGTTAAAATTGTTTCTTGTTGCGTTGATACATTTCAATTACAATGTTATTCGCGTCTTGATAAAAATTTCGCCCCACCCTGAATAGAATGTCAGAGAGAATAGAGCTTAAAGGAAGAAAACGAAATGAAAAACCAAAGGAACAAATGATATTGGTACCGTCATCGCCCTTAATGGAAACTGATATTTCTCTTCGGATCTGACTCTTCATCTTCTTCCCAATCTTAGGCATCAGCCTCCTCTTTTTAATATTAGCGTGACTTGCAAAAGCCAATGGCGCCTTCCAGTATACTGTATATACATCCAGCTAGGTGATCTCTCGTAAGAGCTATTAGCTTTTTCTCACGTATAAAGTACTATCGAGAAACTTATTGATTTTTCTTTTATTCCGACAAACTTTCCAAGCCGACAACCTTACGTCTTACAGGTAGCCTGCCGAGCTGATAAGTACTTAGCGATCACGCACCTTACTCGCTCCAGTCTTTTATACACGAAGTACTGTAACACGTTCGACTAACAGCTTAATCCCTTTTATTAAAGGGAGCGAGTGAAGATCTTATTCACGATATACCGAGCAGCTTACTATTTCCCGTGTAAATCCGATTCTCAGGGCTACTGCTATCTTGCTGTATATAGGTACTTGAAAACTTATCTCTGACAGTATGTATCGTTATATACTCTATCTGTAATGCTTTTGCGATCGATCCCATCCACGGGTTGGTGTTCGGGTTATTACCTAATTCTGCATGATACGTATACACTATACCAAAGGCGATGATAAAGTACCGTTTTTGTTAAGAAATTTGAGGTCGAGGGTAATGCTGTTGATATTGGCGTGGATGACGTTATTAATCTTTCACACGAAGATGCTGGAAGTAATTCATTTGGTAATATCTGTGAATATATCTACTGGCATCGTTCAACTGTGGTTTACCCTCTTGGCGTTTTAACCTCAATGGTTAACTTTGACAATTAATGGCACGAATACACGCACAAAAGTTCCCTATCGCCCTGTGTACAAAGATTATCGGTTAAGATCGACGTTTGCGGTTTGCGGTGAAACGATGGACGTTTTCGAAAATTTGACGTGACGAGCATTGAATATTTTTTTTAGATTTATCAAATTTGATTTTCTTTTTTGTCTTGATTTAAAGAAAAGTCGATCTAGCAAGGCCAGCATGCGCGTCGCGTATGCTTATTAAAATCGGGGAAAGTTGTTCGATCGAAGTTCGTGTCTTGAAGGTGGTAGCATCATTCACGATAGAAAGAAAAACGAACACGTTCATTGCGAAATGCTATCATAGCAGCACGCCTGGCCTTTTTCGAAGCCAGAAAACTTAGTTTCGTAAAAGTTTCTGATTGCAAACAGACGCGCTCTACGTGTATGCCAATTTTGCCTCACGTATGCATAGCATGCGATATCGAAAACGGAATAAGGCGTACGCGAGTCTGATTGAAAAATAAGGTGAAACTTTGAGCTTTTTTTTTTCGAAGGACAATAAAGCTTGTAAGGTTCGGGCGCTAAAATTTTCTTTTGAATCAACCAATTTTCGCTTAGCTATTACGGGTTATCGAACTCCCCTCTACTTTTGTTGGATGCCTACGTCGAACAGTGGTCATTCCATTTATTGAACAAAACTGCAACTGGATTGGAAATCCAACCAGCAGCACGTCTGATGCACATGCAGATTTTGACGAACATACATAGTGGCATGTAAATACGACCGCAATTGTTTAGTCACATAAATCTCTATGAAAAATACAATTCTTTTTTTTTTAACACAGACCAGAACCACTCACGCCGTAAATTCTAATTGAAAAAACATTTGCCAAATTCTCACGTTGAATGCGCGTCACAAATGCTGCTATGGTAAATGCCCATAAAAGCTTATGACATACGTAACATACATCCGCGTGTATAGAGGACGGCAAGATATTAACTGGAAAGCGTGAAACTAGTAATAAAGCGAATTGCGATTTACATTAAGAGTTTCAACATCCCAGCCATTGCAGGGAGGTTCAGTAATGCCCGTGCAAGTTCATTAATAGATTATCTTGACAATGAAAATGGGTCGCCGGAAGCATTGTTAATTTGTCTGATACATACAGCAGATTATAGCTGAGCAGGCTCTGCCAGATCTACGTGGGATTTAAGCGCGGAAATCAACTCGAAGCGATTTCAAAGTGCATAGGATATATCGTAGGATAGCTTACGGTGTATGTGGCGAGTGTCGTTGCCTTTTTAGATGAATAGAATTTATCACTTTTCGGAGAGGTAACGTGCACGCTGGCTCGCCTTCCCTAGTGTATATATACATATATTACAGTGTATACCCTACAAAAAATCTTGACTGTGTACACGCTACATTTTTAATATTCATTCTCCGAGTAAGCTCCACGATTTTCTATAGGTCGGTATATACTGGCGTATATCTACTAGCTTCTTACGGTTGGGTATAGTCGCGAACCTAAATGTACTTTGCAGATGATAGGTCCTGAGGGTAAATTTACAAAAGGATATTGCTCGTTGTATCCTTGCTAACGCAATTTTTCGGTGCGTGCCGTTCGACGAGCTAAGAGATTTGCGGGTCTTAAAGGTAAAAACTAGCCAGATGTAACGTAGTGAGGTCCGATAGGAGAGGGGGATAAAAAAAATAAAAAATTGGAGTACCGGTATAAAAATCCTGTAAGTCCTCAACGCTTTGTATTCAGATCCCGCGCGTTAAGTGTTTCTCATTATTTTCATGGAAAGCGCTTTACGTCTCATTTATCATAGCGTTCATTTTTGCGTTTTAATGCAGCCGCACTATTGTAATGTTAAATGCCTATAGAAAACGGAGGAAAAGTCTTGCCGGTGCCAGAAAAGAAATACCGCGAGAACAAACATTTCAAGATGTACTTGCTTAAGGAGAAAGAGCCCGATCTGAATGGATGAAGAATTTACAATGGGATTTTAATCATATTCATCATACCCGTAATTTTGCGTCGCGACGCTCCGATCGCAAGGGACATTAAATGACAAGAGTGAATAGGGATGAATTTGTGAATATTAATTTGTCCCTATTCTGACCCCCTCAAGACAGTCTATTTATCAGCTTCGCGACGCGGTATGCTGTACCGAGACCTTCTTCATCTCAAATATTAACCAAAATAGGAAACGCATGCGCGTCATTGTAAAATCGCGTCGTTAGTCAACCACAAAAAAATCTATTATTGTAACAGGAGACTAAGGGTGTGATTATTCGTAAAAGTGGATGAGAACGAATTTCCTCATTTCAGCACGATCTCTTGGGCATGCCGGATACTGTTGATACAGCAGGAGGAAACTTGAGGGCATGATCTTAATGAAGGAGATAGTTTGCTTTGGTTAATGAGGACAACAGAATTTTAAGTCAGCCTCTTTAGTTTAATGTTTAACACACAGTCCCGTTATCAAGTGATTTTCTTCAGCAATTAATACCCAATGTAGCTCACCGTGGATACAATTAACGCATTGTTATTGGATTACGTAAAATTATGTTTTTCGTGAACGTATATATAAGTGCGATGTTTAAAAAAAATAATAATAAAGGACAGATGATGAAAATTTGGTTGAAAAAAAACCCCAGTACTTTTTAAATTATAGCAGTTTTACGTAATTATTAATTTCGCCAACTTTGAAATATCCTCCGCTCCCATATTATGCTCGTGCAGCGAGACGTCCGCTAACGATGTGTTAGTAAAGAAGATAAATACGTGCTTGAAAGTTCATTTGATAATCGATCGACTCTATTGCTCTCGAATCCTCGTTCCTTGCTTGGGATGATATTTGTAAAAATTATTGACAAGCTATATCAGACGATGGCAGATATCAATGGAATACTTATCTACCCCATTGGATCCGCGTTCTAAGGAAACTTTAATCTCTCCCTCTATACTGGATGAAGTGCCTATTAATTACCATTTAATAGTACTCCTACGTGGTATTAGCCGGTGCATGGAATTCCTGATCATTTAATTTCCTGCATAAGCTAATCAATTGGTCTCCATTCTCTTGTACGTGTATGCATGCACGAGTAGGAAGTTTGACACGAGGCTGTGCTAATGACGGCGAACCCTTTAAAAGATAGCCAATTCCGTAAGGCAATTATTAGTTGCGGCGATACTGCTTCGCTCGTATTAATCGATCGTAGCCCAAATTGCGTCATTAGCTAGTCCATCCCGTCGGTGTGATTCACATTATCCCACTTTACTTGGTCGATTTTAGAAGACAGGGTTAGGTACCCGGACAAAGTGTATTGGATGGTTACCATCGGACGTGTATCTAGAATATGTATATATTTCGTGTATATATATATATATATTGTACAGTCCGGGGTGGACCTGACAGATAATGAAATTAGCATCTATTTATTCCATCAAGTCATCTACTAAATTGGAAAATTACCTATTGTAATGATATTAACCCATTATTGAACGTCGTAGATACTAATTGCTGATTAACTGCTGTAAGTCGTTAATCACTTATCTCTATTGTTCACCTTTGTGAGTTTACGTATATATATATATATAGTTGTGTTATATATACATATATAGTATATACATGCGTACTATGAATAAATTCACTCGAGGTTCATTTCTAAGGATTCTCTGTGTTATGAATAAATCGATTGAAAATCATTGGAAAATACGTTTGATTTAACGAATATCTACCGCCCTAACTCACCAAGTGAAGATGAGCGCTCTCCAACCTATTCCGGACTGTATAACCGAATTAGTATTTAATTCGAAATTTAAATTCAACGCTTATTCATCCTTGGACAGGCCATTCGAATTTAAATGGACGTTTCGAGACGAATTGGATATCGTGTAAAGCCGCGGACGTGAATGACGTACCGTTTTTTTTTTTCTGAATAATAAAAGATCGATTCGATATCTGCGTATTTTCATTTTGACGAATATTTTATAACACTACTGCATACATATGGTACAGCGTTTTCTTTATGACTCTGTGTGAGGCACGAGAAAAGTTGGGTCATATTAAGAATTTAGGAGTTGCAAAATCAATGAGAAAATTTCGCGATCGGAAATCGTACCGTTCAATATCGCATCAGGAACATGATACGTTTGGCATAACGTGGCTGGGCTCTTATGGGTTTCTTTTCAAACGTCGTTTTGAACGGGCGACATATTGTAGTTGTGAGTGAAATTATAGCTGAAATAAAACGAGTGTCTTTCTTTTTTCATTTCCTCTAAAAATTCCGAACTGAACGACGACGTGTTTCTAGTCGAATTCCGTGATAATTTAGTACATTAAAAAAAAAATGAAATTGTAAAAATCATTCCGAAAAATAATTAAAGAATTTTCCGAGCTTTCGACTACGATGCGTATTACGTCAAGACGCCAGTATAATTTCGCAAGCTCACAGACGCTCGGATATTCTTCTAGATTTCTCAAGAAAGTTTTCCAAGATCTCCCCTACTGCACATATTCTTAGTCTTCTCTAGCTTTCTCAATTTTTCTTGACATTATGACAACATTCAAGGCGGTTTATATGACCTCTGATTCAGTCACGTTTCGCCATAGAGCAATTCCATAGCATTTGCCTTCCACGTAAGTTTAAGATCTGGAGATCCCTCTGCATTGTGGAAGACGCTACCGTTTTACGTAGCGAACGCTCGTATGCGGTTTTCGTGGTCATTTGACGTTCGCTCTGTACGGCTTCCTTTTCCACCTACAGCAGCACGTTCGTGCCGACCACACTTTATCATCTTGCAATTATTTCGCAGACTCCCCTTACTCCATCTTCTCTCCACCTATCACAACCTCTATAAAATATACGTTTGTAGGCGGACCAGTAGTGGCTGGTTATTTATTTTTCCAGTAACTGTAATTTTTCAAACACTGCCTGCGGAAAAATGTGCCAGGCTGTTTTTGACATGCTGAAAAATACGATGTTAGAGGCGGCATTTCTCGGGTCTTGCTGAGGTAAGAGGAACAAGGATTGTAAGTTATGGGATTGATTTCCCTTGTTGTCGAGAACCCGCCACGCTCCTATTATTTCGCACCTAATCCTTAACAGGATTCCGAGTCGAGTGGCACATTTAAGCCACGTATACCTTTTATCGACATCCGAAACACGAATTTACTGATTCTAAAGAAATTTCGAAAAAGATTCGAAAACCGGTATAACTCGCAATCTTCTTCCATAACCGAAAATTCGTTTTACCAAAGAAAATCGCTTCTCGATCCAGAATCGATACCCATTGACTCGAATAACGTAAGTTACGCAGATTCTACACTTTCACCTAAAGAAAAAGAAAAATTAATACTTTCCTCGTTACCTTAAAGAAACACGTGACCACCCTTTTACCGTCTACCGAAATCCTCACGTTTTACAAGATTTTTCGGTCAGCACTCGTTTTCGGAACAAACCATTTGCTGTACCGGAAATGACGTTGCGGCTTTCACTCGTCACTGGCTGCACCTGCTACCCACCCGTCCACCCAGCATCCACTGGATGCAATCTCTGCGAATCTCGAGGAGGTTACAGTCCCCTCTCTGGATCCTAACATAGAAAACTACCGAAGCATCCCTTGCCGAGTGCAGAGTGCATCTCACCATTTCGCTCATCAATCTACACGTCCAACTTGGCGGAACTGTTGCTCGTATAGCGTGAACAGAGGGATTTTATTGGGCGCGCGGAAAAATTATTAATCTTCCCATAATAATGATACATCTCAGCCAGTATTGCGCGGTGAGAGATTATGACAAAACTTTCCTATAACCACAATATAAGCAAACTTCATCCCTCAAAATCTGTAGATAAACTAACACAATATACACATAGATGCGATACACGCTCTATGAAAACACATCGTACAAAATTTTCATTGTAAAACTCAGCCACGGCTGTTACATTAATTCTAAAAAAACCCCTATCCAGCAATGTTAATATTGAAAGTGGACGTATAGATTGAAGAATAAGAGCAAAGTATCTAGGAAGAGATCCGTTCGCTCAGAGTCGAGTGCCTTTATAAAAGAATATTGCTTGAGCGAATACTTGATGATTGATCGACAATCCTCGAGGGCTTGAGGTCAATTCGAAGATGAGGAGGAATCGAGGAGAAGACAGTCGAGTAGTACTCGAAGTGATTAAACACGTAGCGTCGTTGAAAGTGACAAGGTGGGAGGTAAGCGTTCCATATAAAAAATGGGTTTTGAAAATCGAGTACCGACCACGCGATAACTAATCTTTTTTAAATTACTTCACAATATCACCGAGATACGTCATAAAGCCGGTAGGGAAATTAAAAAAGTCATTCTCTCTATCCACTGGTACAGAGTATACTATTACCAAGGCCGACTTAATACGTCTTATCTAGCTTGCATCTTTCGACCAAAAAAAAAAGAAAAAAAAAAGAAATTAGTTTCCAAAGGACTGAAACGAGAAGAGCTTCCTTAACTCTTAATGAATGTTTACCCGGGTAAAAAATTATTAAGTTCCGACTGAGCCATGGACTTTTATAATTTCATTGCCCATCGAGTGGAGAGCTAAAGAGTAGATAGCAGATATAGAGCTTCGCCAACGCTATACCGTCTGCGATAATGGCCATACCTTAAGTAACCCGTCGTTTCTTTTAATTCATCATAAATTTGTCTATTTCTTCTCAACGACTCGTTTCACGACGTTTTAACGCAACGTCCTTCCGTAGACAAAAAGATCCGCTGAACTATCGTTCGTCCGTGACCGAACGATACACATTAGCGAAAGGGTCACTGCGAATCGTACACAATTTGCAGGGGATAAGTTAGGACTATAGCCGGGATATTCTTGGCAATCACAGCTTTTACGGTGGACCAATAGACGTACGCTGGGAGACTCGAAGCCTGCGCTTCCGTAAACGATAAAGGTAATGTCCTGTCTCCGTGGCAGAATCCCAAAGCAACGAAAGGGGGAGAAAAAATAGGAGGATGAAAACCGAAAAAAAAGAAGGCACAGCGGAGAAACTAAACGAGTAAAAAAAGGGGGGAGGATGAAATAAGATAATAAAAAAAAAAAATAAAAGTAGAAAATACATGTCCGAGCAAACGCTCGCCTAGACGTAAAACAGCGAGCTGTGCAAAAGCAGCTAACGAGCTTCGGTCAAATTCTATCTTCGCGTTTTACGTCCTTCGCCGCCATCAGCATATCGTATCTCCTCGCACGGATAAATCAAAAGCATTATGATAAACCGATGCTCTTTTTTATAAAAGTCTGACATAACGAATTTACTTGTATCAGCCCTATATATAGAATCAAAAAATCTCACTGTAAATAATATTCATGAGAGTTCATCCGATACCACTGGCAGTAACGAACGCAATTATTCCGTATCACTGTTTACCTAAATAGAGTAAAGAAAATCATTGCTCATACCTCTACGTATATATCCGTCTGGTGTAATTAAAACAAGTTACGGATCTAATTTTTCTTTGAAAATTAAAATTGAATTTGGAGAATCGTTACGGTGCTCCAGCTTGAAGGTACCGGCCCCGTGCAGGGGTTGGCTGGGCTGACAAACACCGGTGCAGCATCCGGAGGGGAGAGTGCAGTTTGGATCGTTATCCCATCTCGGGAACTAATACCGTTTGTCAACTTGGAGAACAGTGCTTGGCCGGCCGCACATGCACGTGCGCAGGGAAAAGAGATGCTGGCAAACTAGTCGGCAATTGCAAAGCCCAATTTTAACGTTGCTCCCCTGGGCGTAGCCTAGCTGAAGCGGTTGCAGTTCTACGGTTCTCTTTCTCTCTATATGTATAGTATATGGATACGTACATAGCTACGTATGAAGGAGGACAGTAGAGTAGGTACGATATAGTACCAACCGATGTACGTATATATATACGCCCAATGCCAGAGCATAGCACGGCAATACTTGGAGCTTGCAGGAGTCTCTACCCTACCTATACTGGCAAAGCCCGTGAAATTTCGTCAGTCTCTGAGCATCCGTAACGATCGCTCGCCATTAATTTGATTTCCGTGCCTCAGGATCTCCACGACGACGGCTTGAGAAGCAGTAACGAAACCGTACATCCAGCTTTCTCTTAACTCGTAGGATCGCAGAAGCGTAACAATTAAATATACTAGGGAAATAGTAGATCCTCTTGCTCGAGTACAAAGTGAGATTTAAGGTAGAATTTTGGGAATTCGAATGGTACTTCGTATACGGGATATTCGTGAGAACGAAAGTTTTTGCTTGTCAACGTTTTTCATTCTGGTAGAATTTTCTTTGTATTCGTATTTGTGTTTAACTTCTTTTATAATATTCTTCCGCGACAAAACTTTTTTTTCAGGTTTACAAAGCTACATAGCTTGTCCGGTATACGTATTGATTTTCTCATACAGTAGACTCGTTAAATAAACCGATTTACAGGGGATTATTTATATATGCTTCGCATAATGCCTGGCTTTAGGCATATACGACCAGGATTATAAGTTTCCACGTTTTATGGTTCGCCATAGTTTCCAGGACAACTTGAAATACTCCTTCTTCGTTACTACCCTCTGTTAAGGTTTTTATTTACCTAACCGTAATATTATACCAAGATGATTGATCTGTTTGTAGTTCGTTAGCGTTTCAATTATTGCTTCGCCGTACAAAAGTACGTAGATTGGTAGTACCGGTGAGGACACAGAGGAAGCACGAAAAAAAAAAATATTGATAATTGAACGCCAACGGTCAATATGATTTTGCATTTTTCTTTTTCCAATAATGCAACCTACCTCGCTGATATGGAAGTTATTCCTTGTGGTCAATAACTTTGTACGTGCCGCTACATCCCATCTCAAAATTTAACGTATCCAGCGATACAAATATATACATATAATACCTATATCACAAAGAATGAGTCTCCCGACTATTATGGAATTACATGACGACGCAATATATACTCTGCCCCATATATAATTTTTTTTTTACAAGCTCGCCCCACTCTAATTCCAACTTAAGACCGAACTGTAACGAAGCTTTATTCGCTCTCGTGACTTTGCAATCCTTTTTTCAAAATTTATCTTCAACGAGCTTCGTTTTCCGGCATATTCCGTAAAAGACCGTGCAGTGCCGCGAACGCGTATGGTTATAAGTGAAGTATATGCAGGTACGAGCGGCTTTTCGCCTGAAAGGAAATTCTATGGAAAAAGGAATTCATTGGAATTCGTCCCCTTACTTTTTATCAATAAAAGCGCTCTTCAAGTTGGCTCCTTGTATTTCTCTCACATGTACCGGCGCGACGGGAGGGAAACAACTTTAAAAGCTCTTTCACCTCTCTCTGTAAGAGCGAGGTGTGAATTCGTTTTTTTTTTGTGTGTTATTCGGATGAGTTAGAAAAGAGGAAAGACTCGAGCCATTACGTATACACGCATGGACGTATATAAATTTATACATAGTTATATATACATATACTATACATATATAGCAGTACAGCCAAAAAAAATTCAACCATTTTACGCGATTTAACCCTCCCTGCGGCAAGTCTTTCTTCGTCACCGCGAGGGATCCAGAACGTTTCTCTCTCTCGCGTTCGTATCACGTGATATATACTTCCATATCAGTTAAATAACATACACGAAAAAAGAAATATATTAAAAATATACAGATCACATACAATTTATAAACGATTTTGTCCACATACAAATTATATCCGAGTCGTACATAAAATATGCAATAAATAATTGAAAATTTTCAACGATAAACAATATATTACTTGCTCGTCAATATGATCTGAATATTACTGCAATTTTGTATAATACAAATTTTAACTCTGATTCTCTAGATCTCAAATGCAATAATATCTTTTTTACCTGGGATTAATAGGTGATAAAAAAAGATTTGCTAAAGGAGAAATAAATTCATTCAACAACCTCATACGATATAGATATTAATGTTCCCACCAGGCTTGCATACGTATACAATATATATATATATATATATATATATATATATATATATATATATATATACAACTACCCTCATCCACCACTATTACGTAGAACACGCACTTCGCCCTGGACATTCTCCAGGAATTATGAGCCTCGGGAAATGTCTTGACCGTCTGACAGTCGCTGGTTACACGCTAACGCGAAATTACTCTCGGAGCCGAGGGTATTGTTCACTTCGCGCCCGTTTACGAGCGCTGAGCTATGCGCACAGCGTCCGTGCATTCCGAACACGGAGTTTCTAGTAGTGTAAACATGATCGTTCGCAGGTCGAAGTAGGAGTTATGCGCCTCTGCTAGAAATGTATTGAGGATTTAATACCGTACCTAACGGAACAGTGATAAACAGGGTTAACAATAACCAGCGATGGAAACAGCGTGAGCATCGGAGATCCTTTGGAAGACGCGACTTTCTTGCTAAGACGCACCTTTCCAGGCATCCAAGAAAATTTATAGTCAGGGTGTAAAGAGTCGAGGTGCGCTTAAGCAATTAAACAAACATATATATCTATATAGAGCAGTCTATATAGGACTACTGTGTATATATATATATATATATACATATACTTAGGGTACAATAAGTGAAGGTAATAATTGTGTTCAGCCGTAAACACGCAGTAAAATATCGCAGCGGGACGGGATTCTGTAGGCACGGGCTCCGTGGCGTAATGGTTCTAGTAATAAAATGCCCTGTATAAGGAAGGGTAGTGCCAGTGGGACGCTGGGGAGCGACTTTGGACTACCGGAGGGATGAGAAAGGCAGGGGTACAAAACACCACCTTGTAAGTAAACCGATATAAAGGACACTCACGATCTTCTCGTAAAATATATATGTATATGTATATAGGGACGTCACAGGGTGCTCACAAATTCTTGGGTATTTTTTTTGCCCTCCCCACTTCAATTCCATCCCGTTTTCTCGCCTGTCCATGGTATACTACTGCTATACATACCTGTGTATGTCAGCTTTTTTTTTCCTCGTGCGATAACCCCTTCCTACATCCCCGTAGTTGAGTATCCGACATGACAAGGTATCCACCAATCTTGACGATGGCTTCGTGTCTATCCAATATCTTGTATCGCATCGACTGGGAAATTCAGCGTTATGGCACCCCGATATACAAGAGGCAGCGACAGGAGTAATCCGGTAAAAACCAGTGGTAGGAAACAAGCAAGTATTGCCGATAAAATCGAACAATTTACCTTCCATTATTCAGGAATGTGAATGCGTTACAATGTAATACCCAAATGGATGCTACAGTGTTGACGATTAAACAGTGTCGATGAACGTCGAAATGCTTTGGGGTGCTGCGAAAAGTTATGTACTTTCCACGGCTGATGTGTTCGATATTACTAGCACAGTGTTTTATTACTGCATGACAAACTTCGACGCGAGTCACAAGTATATTATATAAAAGGATGCTGAAATAATTTGTTTAATAGTCAGATATTCCGAGAGAACCAGTTTAAATTATATCGATTAATACGGGAATTCGGAAAATGCATTTTATAATTTTAATATAAATTTTCGATGTTTGGCCTGAACGAGAAATTATTGGAATTCGCTCGACGAATTGTAGCCTGGATCGTATTTATTAGGGATCAATGGTTATATTTTAGGGGCCAAAGAGATTGGAGACTCGTATAAAATCTTTTGTGTGGGACATAATGCATTTCGCGTCAATGATAAAATGTTAATAAAATATTGTGCTATGAATTGTTTAGACGGAACAAAAAATTTTTTAATTAAAACGATTATTCAATTCTATACAATTTGGCCATTAATCGCAATTTCAAACTGCGAGCATCGATATTCGTGCGCAGTAATATCAAACGGTTCGTATTGCAATACCGTACAGTTGCGTTGCTGAAAAAGTTAAAGAAAAAAAAATGCAGCTCGTGGCAATTCTACAAGCATTTTACACTGATTATTCGCATACCCTACGGTGTATGGATATCGCGTGCTATGTAGAGATTTCATAGTACGATTAGAACGAAATATCAGAGGGATATTTAAACACGCATAAAGATTTTATGACTCTGTAAGAGCTTTGAAGTCGCCGTTAAACATTACGACTATACGCGGTCGAGTTTATTTCTTAATACGGGAAGTGATTACAATTTCAAGTGCGAAAAAGATGGGCATCGAGGATCTCTCGTTACTACGGTATTAGCTGAACTATACGAGCGGCATGATATTATGGCGCATCTAGAAAATACGTCAATATGCATTATGCAGTATAAACGAATACAGCGAAAATTTATGTATTTTCAGGTAAAAGAGGTAAAAGACTCTTTACGTATAAATTACATGGATTTTCCAACAATTGCACGATATTTTATACGTCGCGCGGGGACTCGGCCGGCAATTAAAAATGTAGCATTTATACGATGCTCGGATCTGCCTGATAGATACGTACAGGTCGCGTGATCGTATCTATAAGCGATATTTAAAAAAATTTTATATCGATACTTCGAAATTTTATACATGATCCCGAGCGCTTTATGTCTTTTTCAAAATATCACCTTTTTTCACGTTAAAATTTTAGAGCTCCGGGAACAGTTTATTCAAGCGTGTTTTTACTCATGAATATGGACCCTTGTATCAACTGACATGATTTGCATCAGAGAATTCGCGACGTTTCTGGCAAAGAACGAGTTATAACATAACGTAACATAAACATTCAATACACAAGTTCACGTTAAACGGATGTGCGGTATTTAAAGTTATCACTTGCAGCAGCTCGACTATAAAATAACCAGCTGGTCTCTAGGCTGAATTTAAAATAAGAACTTGAAAAGAAAAAGGATAACGATGTAACCAATAATAAACTTTTAAGTTTTCAGGCAAAAATTTAAATCCTATATCCCAAAACCGTAAAAATATTATTGACAGAGGATGTAAAGTGGTTATCAGTTGAGTTTAGTACTATTCCTGCCTTTCCTTTAATCACATACATAACTACAGGTCTATCTCTCTAGTAGTTATCTAAAATTGTAAAATCTGCTGAATTCTATCTCACGAATATATAAATAAAATTAACGAAGAGATGTAACTAGCATCGAGCACCTTGATTGTCAAAATAATTTTTCAACATAAAAAAATTTGTACGCTTAATAGCGCGCGAATTTGACGATACCTGCCCTATAAAAGAGTAAGGGTAAAAAGTAAAAAGTAAAAAACGAGTTGTATATTTCAGTTACTCGGAATCTTTCGTTCGCATTCACAAAGGCTTCTTGGAATAAGCTAACGTAAAGCACACAATAAAGTGTAGTGAAGAGAACGTAAAAGAAACATTGTATAAAAGTCAAAATCCAATGAAAGTTACACAATGACATCTTGTCTTCTTCTTTGAGCGAAAGAATAAAGAGAAGCATATATTGAGCCCAAGAATCTCTGCCGAGAGGATCCACGTGAGACATGGCCGAAAATTGAAGAACAAATGGCAAGGATATGGTTGATATCGGTTCGAATCTGATGGCAAACGGTGAGAAAATAGGGGATGCGCAACTCTCGCGTGTAACGTATATACTATATCCCATAAAAATACGGGGACTTGATAAGGATATAGGGTGCCCGACGGAGTCGTTACAAACGCACGGAAAAAAAAGGGAAAAAAATAAAGAGAGAAGAAACAAAGCAGATTTATAGGAAACTCGTAGAATCCGATGCTCGAACGTGAAAGCCCGTATAGGTAGCAATCAAACGATCCATGCGCGCGTACCGATTTAGGATCCCACCGTAGACAGGGGTGCCAATCCCGGCATAGTGCTCGCATGATATTTCGGAATTACGTTCGAAACAATTAAATCCACCGAAACGATCGAGGGTTAGCTCGTTCGTGTGCCGGCATAGAATTCCTGAAAAGCCACGCGAACGCTGACCAAACAGAGAGTGGCACCCTAGACCAGGCATAACCTAGCGAAGCATCAGGACGGAGCGGAGGGTCGATCGTTAGGAATCGAAAGGGGAAACAGAGAAGCGGAGGATCGGAGGCGGCTCGACGACGACATCGGCCTCGATTTCCATTTCGAATCGAGCGATCCTCATAATAAATTCACGTTTGCCCTGTATTACATCTGGGTGTCGGAGATGTCTGTCCAGAAATTACCATATCGGAATATGAGGATGGGGTACGTATTTGTCTACGATGTGTAAACTCTGAATCGCGGTATGTGCTCAATGATCAAGCAGCTCCCTCTGAAAGTCTAATGGGTCCCTTGCACCGAGAGCAGGTTGCCATTGGCAACCGGGCTGCTCTCTGGATATGGACACGAGGCCGGAGCTACTTTGCTGCCACAACTCTCGGGTTCGCATAGGCGAGCCAGCTGAGAGGGTGTTAGGAACGGTTGACCCGAGCTTTCCTATTCAACGAAAAGGTACGCTGGGGCCCCCCCGTAATCCGCAAACTTTAACCCCACCCTTCAGCATTACTGGTGAACCACGTCCTTCTACGTCAACGTACACCCACTATCTGCAACCCACTCTGCTCTCGGGATGCTGTTGGGAATGAATTCACTTGAACTCCCTTGGGCGCGAAGTTCCTTGGGGATGCATCGTACTAAATTTCTCCTTTGCGAATTCCATCCGACCTCCGCGAGACATTCTCCAGTCTTGATTTTACATCCCCGGTAACCATACTTCGCGCTGTACATTGATAATGCGTATACGGCTGTTTGCATAGCCGGTAGGTAGACTTGTCAGCCATGCTGTTTACATATTGTCCCATTAGGCACCGTTTTACGACAGTGCTGCACGCTGCTCCTAGCAAAGAACATTTTATATTCTGTTTCGTGCACGCGGGCTGACGGTAGGACGGCGGGGTGTCGCGTCTCCGAAGCGAGGAAACGCGGCTAGTAGGAAAAGAGAGGACATCCATTAAATCGAATGGAAGCTATAGCGTGTTAAAGTGAACGATCTATAGTGGCTATAAAAGTTTTCTTTTTTATCCAGTTCCCTTCATATTTTACTTTGGGTTTATTTATTTTATTTTATTTATTTTTTTTTTCCAGTTTCCACAGACTCGCCCCTCTCGGGACTGACGATTTCACGGTGCTCAACTTCAAAATTCCGACACCTTCGTCTATTCAAATTCAAATAGTCCATAGCTGGCATCCCGATGCTCGACGTGGCGCCATTTTTATTCACTATCCGCCGAAAAAATATCGAAAAATGGATAGTTATACGTAATGCCGGACTCCTTGCTGTTGGCAGCCGTGCTATGGGAACGTGAGTTTTTTTAGAATGGCTTTTAATGCGACTCATTTAAGGAGAAAGCACTCTGTGTATTATATCAAGTGGAAGTGGGAGGGAGAAATGCGAACGGAGGGGAAAGAAACAGAGTGCGGGAGAGTTTTTGATGAAATTCAATGGGCATTATTATGACTTGGAGAATATTAAATCGTCGAAAGGCATTCAGCTAAATACAAGACCGTCAAGATTGAATTCGGGTGTTTGCCAACTTCCTAATTGATTTTTTAAGTTCTTCACGACAATTGGCATTGCTCAGAGTGGAAAGGCGACAGAGTGCGACAAGATGAATGTAAGAAGGCATAGAAAAGTCTGGAAGTGAGAGAAAAAAAAAGAGAAAAAAATGAGAAAGATACAGCAATCGTCACCGGGAACTTCGTCAAATTTTCAGGTCTTGAATACTCGTACCTTTTAGTATTCATATATTTAAGCGTGTCTTCAAAATTCCTTCCTAAGATCAACGTAATATGTAGAGCACGTCGCTAGCGAGGAATCTATAAACGCGACGATTGGTATTTAAAAAAAAAGACAGTCGGAATGCGAACGTTGAAGCACGTAGTGCAACCGCAATAAGTTCTGCGGTTAGCATAAAACCGAAATTGCTATGCAGCTCTGCGTAAACGATCATTAACGATAACTTGCTAAACGGTATCGAAAAACGAATAACACACCTACAGGAAAACCTCCATCTGATTACACTGATTTGTTCGATAAATACGTTTACCTCGATTTAAACGAAAATTGAAACATTTAGCAAATGCAATTTAATAGCAACAACACACCGTGTGCCTTAATGAAACCATAAACGACTAGCCGATCGATTAATTTGGGTAACGATTTGGAAATTCCCCCCAAAAAAGTGGACAGAAACAATTTTGAGAAATCGGTGAAAAATGAAAAATCTTAATACACTTACGGTTTTATGAAATATTTGAGAAAAACGTGAATGAAGGGAAACGATGTTTTTCGGATATTCCAGGAATACCAACGGAAGTACTTTCAACTAAATATTACAAAGCCTACTTTTTCCTTTTGCTGAACGTTTTTAGATATAGTGTATATATATATATATATCTTCGTTTCATCATATTCCATCATTCTTACAAAGCCGCTCCGTATTATTTCCCGTTTCTCCAGGTAGGCATGATCATCAGTTTTTATTTCTTCCACGTCAAGTATCTTTTTATTTGATGAAACGGTCTTCGAGTGAAACCTCTCGGACACGGTGCGCATTAATATTATTCCATAACTCCAATAGCAAGTTCGACGAGAAATGGATTAATCGATAACTCACAGAAATACGTTAGCGTTCAATAAAAAAAAAAAAAGGTACAAGGTAGCAGTTGAAATATGCAGTATATTTTCTATAAGAGTTTAAATCACCATGATCATTTGCAGCGAACAATGAATAAAGAAATAAAATGATATAGCAGTCGAGGAATACTTTTCTGCGCCGTGTTTTATGATTGATTTTAAATTGCATTCCCTAGGATACGCTTCTCCGAATTGTACGTAATAACGTCGTCTATCGACTTAACGTGGACTGATGTAAATTAGCCATGTCACTGTGAGAAGAAGGGAAACGTATTATCCGTCATCGTTACTGCGTCTCTCGGGTGTTCTTTTCTCATTGATTTTTATCGGCGACAGTTATAATCCACTAACTTTGCGAGGGTGGATCGAGGATGAATGCATCCGACACGACAACGACCTGAATGGAGTGCCTTCTTTTTTTGCAGAGAACAATCTCTGACCTCGTTGACTCCGTCGCGTAAATGGTATCGGAGTGCTGGATATAATCCTGAAGATGAGGTTAAGAGGACCCAATAAGAAAGAGGATCCAAAAGAAAGAAATATATGCCGAAAAAGCAGAAGCGGGTCAGTAGTGACTGATGTCCCTCTGTGTCGCGCGACGTCAAATCCAAAAAGCAAGTAGAGCTCAAGGAATCGGATGAAAAATTTTATATCCTCGATTTTTCGTAATCCGCACCGAAACTCCTTGAAACATATTCAATCTAACATAAAGGACAAAAGGAATTCTAGCGACAACGTTAAATTTTGCTTGCTGAGCGACGTCTGCACTGGAGTCGAGGAAGTAAGATCAAAAGCATTCATTTTCGGAAATGTAGGTATCACGCATTGAACACAATTAGGAAGCACTCCACGTGAATGGCTAATCAAATCAAGTGTTGTTTGAAGTTCTCCAGTGCGTATTTGCAATGTTCGGTTATCAGCAATGGCTTTGTCAGTGTTGTGGGAGGGGGGAGGGAGAGCAGAAGGATTGAACGGGTGAAGTGAAAGGATGATAAATGTTTAGAGCGAGATAGATTACAAAAAAATAACATTTATATATTTCAATGATATTTCCTTCACTAACAGCTTTGCCGATCGTACTTCTGGTCGATCCGTGACCGAGAGATAATTAATATTTTTTTTTCTTCGAGTTATCAGAGCAGCAGATTGCGCGCTGATAGAACGACGGGTTCTTTGTGAGACGAATGGAGAGGACTGACAGGTCAATATAATTTTACTGTATTTTCTCCATAACTCTGGATCCTCATCCTGACTTCCTCCCAGTAGCCTCGCTGGCTCGTCTAACCAGCAAAGTAACTTCCCAGGGCAAAAGATGGGACAAATGACCCAGAGCAGCACCCTCTCAATGAGATCGTAAAATCCCGTGCATGATTTCCCGTGACGTGAGATCCCGGTCCTTCCGCTCGGCGGTTATGTTCGTCTCGTCGTAGCAATCCCTCGCAAGACCCCCCATACAACACCCCTGAGCCTTTTTTTTCCCCCGAAGCGCACCTTGGCTCCGGTCTGTTCGCAGATTACGTCAGAATTTCAACGCTGCAGTCCGTGGTTTACCGGGGTTCCAAAAAACGGCGCGTTTAATTACAGGAAAAATTAGCCGCCTTATTTCCATAAAGCGGGATTCATTCGTGGCTTACTTCACTGAAACCCTCGAACGGAAGTCTTTGGGTTAAGAGAGGGATGATTTGGGAACACTCTCCCGTGCGGGGCACAGAGCACGAAACGTTGAAACTCGACGTAGTCCATTTAAGTCGGTCATCAGTTATCTGACCCTTCGGTCCGTTCGCCGGCGTCTTCGGAGCTTCCATTTATCTTTGGTCCTCGACTATTCGCGCTTACAAAATTGCACGGACCCCTGTCCTGCACATGACCCATCAGGGAAAGGCCAACGGACCCCTTACGATTCCATGGCCCGGTGTGCGGCTTTGCATAAGACAGCGGAATAGGAAGAGGTATACAGGAGAAAATCACGGAGAGAGGGAAATAGAGAAAGCCAAAAGTATGAGAACGAGAGAAACATTGGAACCGGCAGAGGAAAGGTCTGCAGAGGCAGAATTCGCGAGTAAAAAGCGTTTCACGTCATTCCAAAACCTTCGTTCTCGTTCAACGTTACCGAACGACGGGCTTACGATGTCTGCTTGCCTCCTGACAAAGGATATATAACCAGCGCGGCTCTCTCGATGAATTGAGCAACATCTCGTGCGCCTTCGTCAGGGAACGAGAGAGGCTGAAGATAAAGTTAGTGAAAGACCGGGAGAGAGAAAGAAGAGGAGACGTAAAAGAAACGAGGAAAACTGGCAGCAACTGCCGCGGAGCTATTGGGTATCGAGTATAGAGGCCTTGCCTCGGGACAAATTTTGGAGTTTCGTTCACGGACTCGTCATTTCCACCGAGCGAATCTGGCTTAAATATAGTGCTCGATCTCCCCAAAAAAAAGGAAAGAAAAAAGACAAGAAAATTGAGAGAGACGAGAGTTGGCGATGAGGAGAGAGACCTCGTTTGAAAACAGGTCGCCGGGATTTATCGCGAACGGCAAAGAAGCGCGTGTTTGAAAGCGCGTTTCCACGAGCTGAGAGAGATTCGAATAACGTGGGAAATGATAGTTGTGAAAATAATGAGGGAAAAAAAAAATTACAAGTCAGATCCAAGAGAATTATAAAGCGAGATGCATTCCTTTGTTAATTGGGATCCTACGAATCGATCCTATTGAGTTTACGACGTACCCGATAATCTATAAACTGGAGTCGATCGATATTTTTAACTAAATGAAATATCGCGAAATAAAGCGTGCTACCCTGCCGAAAAATACCAGAAAATGTTAATCGGCACTGTATGTCGCACAGCAGGTACAATTGAATTAAACTTGTGGAAATTTAATTCAACGTTACACAGACGAGTGAACGGCGTCGCCTTAGCTCGGCAAGAAATTTCGTATTTGCTGCATGTACAGGCAGCTGACGAAGCATACGCAAAAGTATTATTATTTGCAAACGCAAAATTATTTGAAATCACCTTGGATGAAAAAAAAAATCACGTCGAATCTGGGAGGGAATAATTTTTAGACGATTCATATAATTTCACACGTCAGATACAGTCGCTTAACTGCCGTTCATAATGATACCGAAGTCTGTAATGTGCATTGAGGTGAGAATGACGCTTGGCGTCGGGGTACGTCAAAACGACGTCGGTTAGGTAGCTCGAGCTCGGGTTGGAGGGTAACACGGGAACAGCGAGAAAGCATAGCGACGCTTGGGTGAAAAAAAATAGTAAAAAGAGGGTTATACAAAACGAACGCAAAAATATCCTAGGGGAAGTCCATAATGAAAAATATAAATGAACAATTTATTTTTCAATGGTGAGAACGGCGGATGAAAATTAATTTATTTTTTACCATAATTCAATCTTCAATAATTTTTCAGGGCATAAATCGTATTCTAAATTAAAGCACTGACATACAAAAAATGGTTTAACACTTTACTTCGGTATAGATGAATAGGACTGGCTGACGACATGTCTGAAATGGTCCCTAGGCAAACTCTGGGGGAAAAAACGAATAATTCGCACAAGGAGGGTCATCACAGTTTTACCAACTTATAAACCCGACGGCTTAAAAGTCAAAGCCGGTTGTTTCCCACTCGTGAACCTTACAGCCAAACGGATTCGGATTGCGACGTCATTTTCAAGGTTTCCATTTGTAATCTCGCATAGCAATCATACCGACAGCTGACCGTGCGTGTATAAAGTTAGGGGAAAAAAATAAATATGCGTCAGAGTCGTTTAGAATAATCGAACAACTACCCTCCCACCTTTTGGCTAATCAAGACTAAGCAGGCCCACGAGTAATTAACGGCATCTCCGAAAATGCATGTAACTCGAACGTGAGTCTAATTTATGTAGGGCTGCTTTTTTAGCATAGGGGTTCAAGGAACAGACCATTTGCTCCAATTATGGGATAGCATAGGGAAAGACAACACGACTATAGCACGGGACGTGAATCAGACCCCTTTAGGGTCTTGAACCCGGATTACTAGATGGGGTCACTTGGTAAACCACGATCGCTGACCCCACTTCCTAAACGTCCGGGCCATCTTTAAATGTACCCATGCAAAAGTATAGGACAAGGGATAAGATACGATGCCTACGTTATTTCCTCTCTTGGGTGTCTTTTCTTCTTTCCTTTTCATGCTGGATTCCAATTTTTTTTCTCTCCTGCGTCATCCGACACGGTCGCGAAGCATGGACGACGCAGGCAATGTATAAAAAAAAAATGACCCACGTATTTTCAGTGTTAACCAGCAGTAGTGCACCGACCGAAACTCTACTGTACGTACAAACGAAACGGTCAGGTTAACATCAGTTGGTGCAATGCTCATGAATAACCGTATATAAATATATCTGAGATTGCTCGTAAAGCCAACGCCATAAATGAAGACTGTAAAACAAAAAAGCTCTAACTGTCGTATCGCCGTTTCAAGCAATATCACGATAAAGAATTTTATGCGCGCGATAGTTCCTATATATTTTTTTACGCCGCTGTTCCCTATAATTTACCAGAAGCGTATTAGCATGCAAACACAGTGCATTTGTATCTTCGTACACGTTGGTGATGTACGAGCGCAATGATTAAATTTACGAATGATAGTAGAATTTTCATAAATAATTTCTCCGTCAAGGGATATTTCCTTCAATTAAGAAAAATTCCACTGAAAACACTGTCATTTATGAATGCATTCAGTTCGTGCACTCAGAAGTTCACATGCGAAATTATTCCGCATATTGAAGTCCTATTTGAATTGTTACATTTAGTTGGAATGATAATTAATACAGTACAGTTTATAGTACGCGAGTAATAATCACGTTAGAAGTAATATTTGCACGACACATTTCTACAATTTTCATAACGAAAACTAATTTTTACTAAAATTCCAGCGACGATTAACATAGAGCTACCCTTAATTAAATTTTATTCCACGAAAGGTGAAGGTATGGCAAATTTTATATACGGTATATATATATATATACACACACTACCCTGATCTCGATGTTTCATGTCGCCTCGAGGAAGCCACGTTGAATATACATAACCAGACTTCGCAGGGCAAACGACCTCATCCAAATTCTAATCAGCTCTTACTTCACACGTCCAGAAACAGCTGGCCAAACTTTAACTCGTTACACCGAGCCAGCTTCGAAATGCCATGCATGCATCGCGATCTCTTTGCTGTTGCGAATCTGGCACGGTGCTTTACGTTTCCGGCTGATCGGTTCATTGAAATTCAAATGAAGCCTCGTTGTCATGACTTTAGGGTGGAACTGGGTTGACTTTGAAAAAGAATCGAAGAGAAACGAAGGTAAAAGAGACACGACCGGATAAAATAAAATAAAGATCCTAGAATGGCCTTTAAACTCTAAAAAATTAGATTGATAAGAAAATTTCGATATTTGCCAATTTAATGTAGAAATTTACCACGGCCTTAAAGTCCTTTAACACATTACTCGTCGCAACTGCATAAGCTAACCTACCTTATAAAACCAAGTGAAGATACCAGTAAAATACATACATACAAAAAAGCGTGACTGAGCTTTCTGAGAAGGGGTGACTCTAGCGAGTGCATGACCTAGAATCGCGCAGCATCTTATTAATTTGCGAATTAAAAGATCATATGCTAATGCTGCTATCATTAATTCCTGCCTTATTACGTATATGCCGTATACATAGACCAAATTAAGATAGGGCAAGTGCCTCATCAAAAGATTATTTAAATTGTCTCGTTAGCATCGCCAAGAAAGAGATACACACAGCCTTTAAAGAAAATGTTACTGCGGTAAGAAATTATTTAACGTTCACCAGAGAAATATAAATGAAATGGAGTTTTCAAGGTTTCATTATAAAATTTCGCTTTAGTTTCTGACCCAATTAAATTTCGCGGAATCGTCGATAAATGCAAAAAAGGATTGAAATTTGTAAAGTATTCACGAAGAGTCCTCACGGCATAGCTTTTAACATTATCTCATGCCGTATTCGCCATTAAATATAATCGAAAATCACATCACATTGAATTTTCAATCAAGCCATCAGTGAACCAACTTCAAACGCACGATTCTCTATGAAAGTTTTTCATTCGAACATGTGGAAAATCGACGAAAAAGAACTGTCGTTACATTGAGAGCACTGCCAATGTGGTATTCATTAAAAATTCCTCAAACACGAGCATCCTCTATCCTCGTACCCGTGCATTTTCATATTCCATAATCTAACGAGATTCGCATTCCCTCAGTGTGCGCGTCTTTCGCGGAGCTCCAGTTCATCCACAAAGTCACTGTATAAACTTGCACAATGCACTTGGGCTTTGCGTGGCGTAAGCATATGAATTGCGGTATCGCTCGATAGAAGCGTCTATTTCAAAGTTGTCCTTCCCTTTGTCTATAACGTGACATAAAATATCACTAGAATTTCTAGGGATTTGTAGCAGTGTAATTCCGCAAGACGGAATTAACCCCATAATTTAGCGGGTTGGCTCTCCGCGCATTTTCTGCAAAACCCCCGGAAAGCTATACTGCCTTGAGTCTAATGTTCGCCAAGAGTCGCCGTCCGTTCGTTCCCATCCCCTTCTGGAACCCACCCCCCTCAGAACAATCCCCTCCAACCACCGCGGCATCCTTCCGTCTATTCTGGATTTCCGCGAAGCGTCGAGACGCCTCGAGTAAATCTTGGCTAGCTTGATCAATCTTCACCCTTGCGTTACTTCACGTTAATGCTGGGCTTGTGGATCTTGGGGAGAGAAAGTAAAAAAAAAAAAAAAGAATGTAACGTTAACGCGAAAATACCATTTCGCTTTATACGTTTGCCAAGTTAATACGATCGCCGTTGTTAAAATGTATTCTTTGCGTTTTCCAAGGTTTTCCCTGCGCTAACTGTTCCTGCTGCACGAGCCAGTGGAGAATCGTTTGCGCGACGTGATGTTAAAAAAAGAAAAAAGTGGTAAGTAAGCAGCGTCGGGCGCTGATTGAAAATTATTTATGTGCAGGAAAATACAGAGTAAAAGTGTATGGGACGTACCTCAAGGGAGATATTTCGCGAGGCTGATGTCTCAAGTGCAAATTGAGGTAGGGTCTGCGCGCCCGTGGTATCCTTGATATTTGAGAGACACTTTTTATGATTAGATTTTCATCGTATTTAACAAACTCATCCCCGTGGTTCCTCGTTCTTTACTTATTTCCCCCTTTTCGCAATTTTTCCACCCCGCTCCACGCGCTTTTTATTCGCCCACCGACGGGAGCAGGACACCTTACTACGAGAGCCGCCATGAAAATCACTTTGCGACCGTGTTTACGTTACCACTTTAGCAGCTTCGAGTAGACGCAGCTAAATGATACTTCCGTAAAATGACTAAGACTGTACAAATTGCGCAGTTTCAGCACGTCGCTGGTCGAGAGGCAATAAGCTTCCTCGCGAGACGCGAGACAAGCATCGGTTAGGCGGAGCATGACTCGGTACAATTTTGAAGAGCTTTAAAATCCAACAATAACTTGTAGAAAAGAAAACGAATTTTCCCCCGATAACAAGAGATTCGAATTCCGATAAAAATCTAGAATTTCAGCGTCACTCCCTCGCGAGGGATGACGAATGTAACGCATCCCCGGCATTAGGGCGCGAGGGCAATATAATTTATGGAATACGAAATGTCGATGTGGAAATTTTTCTTCGCTGAACAGCAAAAAGAAATGGGACCCTAATCGAGGACGTATAGCTGCGTACGAAGACGGCAACGTACCGGAATACTCGAGCCGAAGTGACTGTCCCGCAAGTAAAGAACTTTCAGATTGGCCATCCAGTCGAGTCGGAAGGGACATTACAATATATTGAATATTCTCCGGGCGAGCTTTCAGAAAAGAGACAGGAACTGTTTAAATGACTAAACTTTAAACTTTCACTCGCGTATGCAAACTAATGCAAACCGGAGGCTTGTGGAAGGAACTGCAAACAGCTCACTCGGGAGACCCTTCCCCGTTCTCGACACTCCGCTGCCGCCTATATTGGGTGTCCTAATTTTCACGCTACTATAGCGCCGCTTTATCCGAGTGTTTTCGCTTAACCAAATGAAGACTGAGTAAGTACGTCATTAAGAGTGCGAATGTATTCATTCTGCGAGCAGGTGAGTTCAATGGCTTTCCAGCTATTGTCGTAAATATTTTACTTCCCGATGACACCGTATACGCACCGTTAACCCATTAATTGTAACTTCGATCCGAACTGTATAATCGCGAAATTATTATTATTACATATTCCACGATCGTACGATATAATCCACTGACACTGTCGACCTTCCTCTCGAATATCGAGCCAGCGTTATTGTATCTCCTCGTACCACCCACCCACTCCCGATAACCAACAGCAGCTTTATCGGTGACTTATCGGCAAGGAAAATGATAATCGCTCCTCTCTATAGCTCAATATGGTGATTCCTTAATATCGGCTCCTCGCGTCACTGAAATACTCTCGCCAAATGAAACGCTACCTCGTGTCGTCAGCAGTCACTGGTGCGGACTAAAATTTTCGGATATCCCGTCTACGACCTAGTTTCAGGCACATGACAGTACATAATTTATGCCTGGAGCCTGTAGAAAAATCTTTTCGTCGGCTACGTACATAGCGTCTAGTTAACGGGTACATATTTTTTAAAGGTTCGGTACATATTAATGGACCGTCGACTTATCCTATGCTGGTCAAGTCTTGCATACAAGACCAGTGATAGGTATAACTTGGGCAGACCTTGTTTTAAAGGAATTTTTACCTCTTTATCGACACTCCATTTCCTCTTCGTTGATAAAGCTTGGATTTCTGGAGGATATTCCGCGTGGTTAGGTGAAAAATCTCGGGTTCAAAGTCGATTTTGTGTTCTCGGAGGGCGAGAGTGGATGCGGAAGACGTTGCACAGGCTTTGGACGCCAAGCGAGTTGTCAGGGGATAAGGTCTTCTTAAATCAGTTAAGTAAGCATGATCCTGATGGAGCGAGACTCGGAGGAAAGGAGGTCAGGAAAAGTGTAAAGGAGTCGAAAGTCTTTATATCTCCGAAGCAGACGACAGTGTAAGCTCGGATGAAAATTTAATTGAAACGTATAATGACATTTAAATGACACCCGATACCCTTGAGCAGATGGAATTTATATTTGTTGGATAGATAAGAGAGCGATGTTCCTTTAACATATTTTTTTTTTTTCAAAGAAATATATGTAAAAAGATTCAAACCGAACGAGGCAACGAAATTTTTTTCTTTTCGTTTTAAATTCAAGAACGACACTTCATTTCGGCAATTTATATCGCGATGAACCACTCTCCCGCGATCCTATCGAAATCGATGTTACTTAAGAACCCTTAGGGAAACGGTAATTGATTTGAGAAAAAAAAAATTAATACAGAATGAATCTTGATTCAGCTTCGTGAATCTGTTCGATAGGTGATTGATTACCTCTGCCCCCTTCGATAAGGCTTATGGGAATATCTTAGGGTGACAGATTCTTCAGGGGGTACGATATATAATAAATATATTCAATTAAATATCTCACGGGAAGGGACATTGACGAATACCCACACCCCTCCCTCCCTCCCCTTAAAAACCATTTGAGTGTGTCAAATTAATTGAATATCCTGTAATCAGAGAACTCCTGGTTTGGTAATCAATTACGTTGCACGTATATAAACGTTAAGCTAAAACCTTTCCTATCAAACGGCTCAATACTTTGTTACAATATGATTAATTGTAACGGCGCTGTCCCAAACGCTCTGATAACACAGAACGAATTTGAAAATTCGTAACAATTTATCCTGATATCGCAGATAGCGCGCTTTCCCGGAAACCAACAAAAACCCTCGTATGGAGTACGCCATACGGTATATGGATTTCAGTGAGCATCGCAAGTAATTAAAGTGAAAATTGTACAGTCAACAAAGCAATCTCTATGATATCTGTGAGGAATGCAATCGAAAATTTTTAAATATAATCTCGCGAGTTACATACTTCGAAATGACTGAAGAAAATCTCTCTGTCAAGGAATAAGAAAAATTTTATTTCTACGTAAAAACCAAGTTGCCGTGAACACAGTGCCGAGAGAGCCGACGTCCTTATACTTTGTAAGTCTATTTTACGACAGGAAAATATTTTACTTTAATGGTATTCCACGACATTGTTTACGTTTACGATATGAATATCATTGTTGCAACTCCAAATCAGTTGGAATAATACGATGGGAAAATGTAGTGCATTCTGCGCAACCAGCAAATGGAAATTACGCGACGGTACATAAAACGTACGTCTCTTGTTCTTTCACGTGTGAATCTCTACCAGCTATTCTGACTCGAAAATACAGAAACAGTTGGTTGTCGCTGTTAACGTAAAAAAACGTGAAAAAAAGTGAATTTTCACGTAAGTAAATATACTCGGTATATTTTTTTTTTGTTTGAAGGACAGCAGCTATACGATATTTCTCTCTACGGATAATATTACGTGCGCAGCGACTACTGAATTCTTTGTAAAATATATCCTGTCCTATCCGATGACAATCATGTTCGTATTTTTATTTTTGTCGTTGCGCACGTCATTTTAAAAGCATAACGCATCCTTCATGGAAATCCCCCATGCTTTTGAAATGTATCACGTTATGAGGAAAAGTAAGCGCAGCGAGGAACCCACGTATGGACACTTATCTGCGACTCAAGGCTATCTTGCGCTAGTAATACAAATGGCTGCCGTAGGATTTTCCTCCCTGCTAAATAAGCCAATGTATTACGACGAACGTAGAAAGCTCCGACTCGGCGCCAATTTTTAGCATGAAAATATTATCGCGCGTCAGGTACTGGCCTTATCTCCAAATAACTCCTAGGAATTTACTACGGCCAAAAAAATACTTCACGACGCTCATCGACTCTTTCGCAAGAATCTCCAATATGCTCGGCAAACACTTGCCAATACTTTTAACTGCAATTTATCTCTTTCCAGACTTAACTACTCTCTCATCTAAAAGAACTAAATCGACCGTGGTTTATCTTCGAGTAGATGCCTCCCCTTCCAGTTTACCTGGCTCTTGAATCCTCGACGCCTTTCTACATACGTATGTATATGAGTCAGCAGTATATATGTATAGATATAAATATAGTATATCTCATTTGATGTCAGTCGTTTCACAGCTTAACTTTTAATTCACACGAGCAGTCGTTTCAGAGATTTGCTTGATGCGCGCGTCGCCAGGTCACATCTTGATAATTAAGATAAAATTAGATCGTGCTAGACGAGATTTAAAGCAGCAATTTTTAATCTTTTAAATGTGAATGTGTCACTTGTGAAGTAATTGATATTCTTGTTAATAGGAAAACGTTCAAGTGTGATAATACCGGTAAGTTGAATTTGATTCATGAAAATTATATGCATACACAGCCGAAACTCATTGGTTTATTCACGAATAAGGGTGCTCTGTTCCTCCCCTTCGTATATGTATACGGAAATGGAAAATCAGCGAGTATAAATTAATCTTGACGATCGCATATGTCATTTCATCGAGAGTACTTCGTTACGATGTTTTTTTTTTTTTCGTTTGTTCACCGGGAATATTTTTTTTATTTTTCAATTACCGTGTTTGCGATATTCGTTCGCATAATTTTTAGGGTGCTATATGCTAATCGCATTTCGAGTCTATAGATCATTTCGTGGGAATGCGCGGAGAAAGAAATAATATACAAATTGCTCATCACTGAGATTGACTTTTGTGAATCAGGTATTAGAATTTTGAATTAATCAGGATGCTGGGAGATTTGCACTGGTTTTTTTTCTGGGACTGCGCATTATCGTAAAGCACCTTATTTTTTTAAATTATAATGCCACATACGTTCAGTACCACCAGACAGTCTAGAAATACTGAGTAATAAATTATTTTTAATCCCGTTGCTCTAGTCGTAATGGTTACTCGCGTATGGTCCTTACACTGTTTCTCTTAGCAAGAATAAAAAAAGGGAAAAATTTTTAATGATTTATGTAAATTTCAGTATCATCGAGTTATTCATTAAATCGTGACTATTTTAATTGTGTTTATAGTTAAAAATTGCAACAAAAATTCATTTTAAATGGTTTCCAGTTACTTTATTTTTTTTAAGCATCACTGTCCTCCCCAATTTTTACGACGATTTTATAAAAGCCTTTCAATTTTACATGGAATTAAGTTTATCTCCGTGATACGTAAATGGATTGGTATTTTCACTTTCAATTATTTTTTGCGACCGTGAGACAACAAGAATTTTTTGTTTTCTCTTTTTTTTTCATTAAATAGCCCGAAGGTACGCTTTCGGTTTGATATAATATAAAAAATTCAACAAATCAAAACTCATGTATTATCACGATAAGGTTTTACGGAGACATAATTTTTTGTCTGTATCAGCATACATTAAAATAAACTTCATTGAAGAGAGACTAGATATTACGCATTAAATATGCAACGTTGACGCAATGTCATTACTTGAAGAAAAATCATGTAACAGAAAAACAAGATCCTGGTACAACCTGAATCACAAGACGTCAAGAAATTGTAACGCGTACGTGAACGTACTCTCGATGACGACATCTTACGAAATTCTGATGTAGAAGATTATGAAAGAAACAAAATTGTGACACTTTCAGCTCGTGCTGCGACCTTGGCGAAGATCAGCAAATCGACGAACACGTACATACAAGGATAACAATGTGCTTCAGGCTAATTTCGCAACTCACGATCCTGTTGACGCTACTGAGTTCAGGTTTGACGATAACTCGGTTTATCAATTCGGATTTTCTGTACTTTCCTGATCAAGTAGATTACATAAGAGTGTCGGCAAGATGTCCTGACAATTTGGTCCTCTGGCCAGTGGACGGTCGTTGTTATCGCGAAGGAGAACAAGGACCCTGCAGTATCAACAACGTTCTGTACTTCGACAGACGCTTACTAAAACCGGAATGCCGAAACGCCTGAAGTATTACGCAATAGAAACATGCTTTACTTGCAGTCGCGAAGCTCTTGCCATCTGCCGAAAAGGCTGTCTAACTGTACGAAGCTTCCACGAGAGATGGCAGCAGTTGTGATATCAAGCGAGTACAGAGATCCTCAACTCTCTATAAACTTATAAGTTTTAGGATATATCACGTTGTAGTAAAACTAGAGACTGACGATAAACTGCCTTTATTGTAAGTGTACGTATACTGTACGTGCATAGCTATTAACGTGATCCTTTTATGACGATGTTATACAGTTTGAGATAGTTGTTGCGATACGGTGAATAATAGTTTACGACGTTCTTGCGAAATAAACCCACTTGTCAATATGTTTTACGCATAGATATTTTTACACACAATTAACCTTAACCTTTTTAACCGTGACTGTTAATGAAATTCAATGACGTAACGACTACCAGATGCTCAACCGCTTAGTCGATAGAAGTTACGTGAGAGCTGACGGACAAAAAGATTATTGAACTTTACGTTCTGATATTGACCACCCGCTGTCCTGGCCGCACCGGTTATAATATATATTTCGAAGAAAAGTGTAACATCGATTTGCGATTTCGTACGTCGGCTTACAATACGGACAAGCCGAAGGGACGAAAAATGACTGGAGGATGAAACCTGGTGACTATGAAACGGTCGTTTCAAGATATTTCAGTAAGTTTTTGCGTTCCGATATTCGTCCTGCATGACAAGCATTTGAAATATTGCCGATTGAGCCTTGGAAACACGTGGGATTTGGCTTGACTATTCATACACGAAAACTATTATGAAGAAAGTGGTCTGAATACGGACGTAATAAAGTAATTGCGCGAAAGGAAGAAAAGCTCCGAGTGTATTCCCTTAAGGTATAATAGCGCCCACCAGTATCCATCATACGATTCTTATAAGAGACAATAAAAATAAGGAATCCTTACATAACAAAGGTATGGCTAATTAATATATTATAATGCTTTGAGGAAGCAACCGCCATTGAAATATCGTATATAGATACGTACCATTAATACCCATTAAATTCCCTGCTAATATTCGCTTAATCAATGTCTCACACGTAAATTACAGCGCCTTCCAAGAAGCGGCTTGCGCAACCTATCAACGTCCGAACTCTCGTAAATCATAAAGGCTACCAGGCTACTCGATTTTACCTAAAATGTCAAAAACTATAGCGCGTTCCCGTGGGAGCTCATGCGACCAGTAAATTTCACGCCAACAAATCGTACTACATGCTACCCAAGGTGTCTATAGCATTAACGTTCGATCATTTGTCAGAGTCCGATCAGCTGCTATAGGCCTGCCCGACATGGTACGCAGGGTTAGCGATCTAAAATGAATGGCTGATCCTCCGCCAGCAGCAAGAAGATTCGCGATATTGCGAAATCGTAATGTCCGCGTTGCTCCGTGTCTCGTGCACTGACACTCGGGATATAGGAATTCTCTTATACCTTTTTTGCTAAGTACATTTCAATATCCGATGAAATAGTCTATGCTTTGGGGACATGGGTCAGAACGAATAGAGATGGAAGGGTGAATGGTAGGTCGTTCTAAAAAGGCACGGAAGGGTTGAGTATATCTAGCTATAAGAAGAACCTAGAGGTATAAGCAGGTAGGTAGTAGGTGGTAGTCGAGAAGGTGGGGTGGTCGCAGAGGGTGCAATATTCTTGGCTCGCATTGTACGTGTCCCATAAGTTGGCAGCCAAGCTCCCTTTCAGCGACAGCTTGACAGAACATACGCTCCCCTCCCCGCACGTTCCTTCAGGACCGCTCTCGAAAATAAAAGTTTATAAGGTGGCATCTGTGTAGGTACGCTCAAGAGTGAAGGTTGAGTTAAGAGAGAAGACATAGGTACGATGGCAGGGAGGGGGGGGGGGGTGTTGAGGGAGGGGGCGGGACGAAAGGGTGAAAAGAAGGGAGTGATGCTGTGAGAGAAAAGTCTGGACCACGTGCTGAAATAACGTTCATGTTTCTGATTTGAGGCACGTAACGGAACCACATTGAAATCGGATAGGGACGCGGAACGCTAAACTGGCTGGAGGCTGAGGCCAAGGAGAATCACGAAGCTGAAGCTCTAAGCGCGAAGGTGGAGAGATGCTGGGGAGACGAAGGGAAGAGCACGTGGGTCTAGAAAAGGGACACTTATTCGAAGAGCGTGATACTTTTGAGGATTTTCGAATAAATCGGAACGGCATTGGACGTGGCTTCGCTACCCGATTTCATCCCTATTACTACCCAAGGATCGCTAGGTAATCCAGGAACGTCCGGCGCCATCACCCCTTTAATACTACAGAAATGGAATTTGTCATACATTGTTTTAACGGCCGGTATGAGATTATATGTGTCAACCCGGTATGCTAAATCTCGGTACGATGAAAATTAGTCAGTCGGACCTAATCTCACTGCAAATCGCCCTGTGCTCAACAAAAATATAATCAGGCTCCTAAGCCGGATGATCCAGAAGTGATCTTCATTTACATTCCCTTCCGTGAGGGAAATACATGAGCGAAGAGACGATCTTGGGATACCGTGTACACAGAGTGCTCGTGTCTACAGGTTGTTTTCAGACTATCAAAATCGTTGCGGCTTAGGCAGGAAGGAGAGTCAAGAACAATTTTTCGAAAATCACTGTCACCCATGAGACACTGAAAAGTCTGTTCTGGAATTGGAGTGCAGGATTCTTGGGTTAGCGAGCAGCTAACAGAGAAATACGGTATAATATTTTATGATGATTTCAGTGAATTAATCAGCTGAAATAATATCGCACGCGGCATGTATTACGATCGTAACAAAGCTTCTTGCAATCTCACTGCGTTATCTTTCTTGCAGTATATGCTTTAAATCTTAACTCTTGCTTTCATAATTCTCGAGACATTTTCCTTTTCGCGGTTATCTTTTTCCCGTCGTTTTCACCCTCGCACTCGTTTTCGCCTACCCTCCCCACCTTACAACCCCGTCAGCCGTCCTCATTCCTACCCGCCTGCATGCCTCCTGCTTCTTCAGACTGGGCTGCTGCGAGTTTCGCCATATTTCAAACGTCATATTAGCAAAGACCATGCATCTTCCACGGGTAAAATGTCTATGCTGCCAACAGGCTTTACCGCCACTACATCACATGACATGGGTCCCTCTCGGCTCGCTGGTATCATGTCACCTTCTCGACTCGCCACCAATTACAAATTAATATGATGTGGAGTTATCTCGAACCCTTCGGGAATATACCCTCTTCCAGTATACGGTCAATTAACCTGCTTCCTATATGGACCATTCGGATGGGTATCGCTCAGTGTAAAATAAGATACGTTACGTTCGTTTCGCCTATCACGATAAATCAGAAACAGAACGTTTTTACAAGATATTTTTTTTCACTTCCTTTTATATATATATATATATATATATTCCAATTTCATTTCCTTTTATATATATTTCGTTCCAATAGTAAAAATCCATCATCAAAAATCATCTGTCAAAGCGAAGCGAATGAAATCCGAAAATCTTTAATTAATTTGTAAACGATGATAGACAGTGAGAAATGCCGAAATTTTTTAATCGATTAATCAAACATTTCATCATTTCCCCCTCCCCTCCAAGCATATCTCCTATCTATCTCTGAGATGTAAGATGCCTTATGAAAAATACTTGGGAGCTTCACGATTTCTCTTCAGAAGAAAATGTGTTGCCGATATCACGCGGTTACGTCATTACCTCAGGACATTAATATTATTAAGAGCTATCGCGTCAAACTAGTCGCTATCGGAGTTTCTTGCCGTAAATATTGTAACATCTGGCGCGACTCATACGAGTTCGAGTCACGCTTCCAGCCCTCTACATTTCATTTCACTTCTTAGATACTTTCCTGAAATACTGTCGGGATCCACCGGTTCTCTCAGTCGGCGGAATAAGGGGCTGAGTAAAGTCTCATCTATACTATACTGCGTTTTCTATGTGCTACACCCGATTTGTACTACGTCTTCCACAAGCCCCCTGCCCCTCTTGCCTTCTTCCCTTCCGACATCCACGGGCCTCGTACGGAGACCAGTTCCAGCGAAAAAGACAGCTTATTACGTCCCTGCTAAATTATACATTGCGCGAGGGCCGTGTCCACTTTTCATATGTCAATGCTACATTTTGTATTCGCCACGAACTGTCATAAATCGTAACGATAATACCATGATTTTTCGGAGGCGTTTACCAAGGTGTATATTTATTGGTAAAATTATCGGAAAAATGGAACATATATGGAAATCGTCGGAAATTCGATTGACATATAATTTTATTAATTTAGTTCAATTCCATTTTACTGGTCGATATTGATAATATCGATGGATTTTAGGTATACGAAGCGAATAGACATTTAATGGAGAAATGACAATCATAATGTTACGCTTATGATTATAATGCGATGTTGTGTAGTTATTGATTGGACACTGTACGTCTGTCCTATCAATAATAAAAGATATCGAGAGTAACAACTCCGTTTGAACGTGGTTGATGCATTTGGGTAATATTTTAATGACATGCATTTTCGAATATGCGTTACATGTTTCACCCGTTAGATATGTTTTGTTTGGAATTACCTCACACGTGCTCAGGAACCTGAGACGCCTATATGCATTTTCGAATGTACATGTGTCGTGGAAGAGGAATAATTGATGAACTTATATGCACAGTCCATAGGGTGAATCGAATTTCGTTTTTTATTTATAAATCTACACAAGGTATTTCCATGCCATGGATACGCTCCGATATGTCATAGGTAGACGTGCACTCGTCAAATGTAATTTTTGTGCATGTGCAGTTGCATATGAATGTTTGATACCCCTTTCGGCTCTTGTTTACAATCGCCGAGTTTAATCAATCGCTGCAACGTTGCGTTTCAATGAAAATACAGGAGGACGACCAATATGTTATCTTCACTTGTTACTTTGAATATTTTGGTATCATATTTTTTTTTCACTCCACCTGTCGACCGACCGATGAAAATGTTAATTAATTTACTTCCCGTTTCATTGTTAAATCAACTGAATAATATACGCTTTATAAATCCTCGTTCACATGTGATATATAAAAATTCAGTGTAAAGTAAAGAAAAATATAAAGCAAAGAATTCATTAAGAATCACCGTCTAATCAAGAGCAACTTAAAGTCTAAAATGACCTAATTTTTCATTGATGTCTCAGAGAACTATTATATCAACTGGGCAATAACAAAGTCCTTTTCTGTTTGAGGATGCCGATCAAAGATATCGATTAAGACATATACGTAAAAAACCAATTGAAATATTCTTCTAAAATATTACAATTCAAAATTTCTATCAATATCGGCATTATAATTAATCGATATTTACTTTCTAATTTACGGAAAGCGGCTAACATTTTTTTCGTCTTTTCTCACAATTTCGACCATATCACGAATTTCGTTATCAACGGAATTGTATAATCTTAAATACAGTGGTTGGCTCGAAGGTGCCTTAAACAACCAGAAGATGTACTTCTATAGTTCGGTTAAGGTTCGTGAAAGGAAGCAGGATGATGCACCGTAGATGCTGAAGACTACGTATGTAATCAAGGAGACTTCGAAGTGGGACAGTCCTCAGTGACAAGAGACTTGGCAAACTAAATATATATATATATATATATATATATATATATGGTGTATATACACACACATATATATATAACGGCAAATTGCAAGTCTGGCATTTGAGAGATAATGCCATTGCCAGTGTATTTCCATAGTAACGTTTACGTAACGAGTATGACTTTATAACTTAGATTCAAAATGCAGTTTTATTCGTTAAACGAGTGGGAGGATATTGATCTCCTTAGATAATTAGACCAATTGTTTACGAGTCATATATACAGATATAGATACTTCCATTTGACGTCGTACCGAGCTCTCGTTAGAATGCTTTGTTATTTTTTTTTCCTTTCCTCTCTTTCCGCTCTCTGCTCGTTGGCTCCAGCATGAAATCCGTGGAAAACGAGCAGAGAGGATACAAAAGAAATACGGCTATTTGCGGGCGATTCACGAAAGCAACTAAGCAGGCACGCCCCAATGGAATTTATTAGAATTAGAAATCTGATGCTGTAAGTGGCTCTAAGGTATATTACTATTAAAGCCGGTATCACAGTGGACATTTGTATGCCCCATGTGATAACCGAGAACGTGAGAAGCTCTTGGTTCAAGTTATTAGGCTCATTATCGTAGTTTACAGGTGGAGCTGGACTTTGGTCAGCGTACGGCTCGAATGTATTTTTCATCTTGGTGTTAGAAAAGAAAAAAAGTTCTAAACCAGTCTCGCACTTTGCTTTTGTACTAGGAAACTGTATTAATTTTATTTCGCTCCAGCGCGTTGTCCACGCAGATGCGAGAAGCGTCGCATCCCTTTGTGACTTAAGCGAGGAAATTGTTTAATTGAAATTAAAATTAATGTCGTCATTAACCAAGAGAGCTGCTTTGACTCCGAACGAAACTTTACGATTAGTAGATAGGGAGTAGCCCGATGCCTTAGGGCATCTCTGGGAACCGATTCTGAACAATCTACGAGGAGTCTCGTTGCACCTACAAGGTTTACCTTCAATCTGTACCAAGAACTATCGTAATAGCATTCACTTATTGGTAACTTAATAGTCTCGAAACTGCGTGCTTTTCGCTCGAAAAGTTCGAAACCAAAGGGTTTCGCTGAGCTTCTTATAGAAATATTAAGGCCAGTTTCAAGAAATATTACGAAAATTATGAGGGTCCAGTGTCCATGGGCAAAGAATACAGAGTAGGAGTAAACGATAGGGAGAGAGAGAAATGCAGGAAGTAAAAGAGAGCTCGGGATTAGGAAAAACAAAAGATTGCGGAATTTCAGTGTATCGATGATAAATTTAAGAAATTCCTTGTCACGCGATTACACGTACGTTACGTAATCGCCTTACCTGAAAATCTTTCGGTCTCTTTAATATCCGTCATTAAATGCCAAAAATCGGTTTAACGTAGCTCAATAATTTTCATTGTTACCCTTCATTTATTTTAACAACCCCTGAATTACTGGTTCTGGAACCTCATAGTTGAGGTTTTTTTTTTTTATTTATTCGGGCTAAAATTTCATACAGATATGTATAACCCGCTAATTATACATATATATGCGTCTTTTAATAGTCACACGTCTATTGGACGATATGAACTTGTCGTGCACAAGTGAAATATTTTTTTATTTTATTACCTTAGAGTTCAATGAAACATTTTTATAATTGTTTCTGCATCATGTTTTTTAATATCGATAAGACGCAGCATCACGCACCCCCCCTACCGTTATCCTATAAAACATTTATGCTCGGGGATGAAATTAAAATCAAATTAAAATCAGTTAACGTCCCGATCTCCAACAGGCTGAAAGTTTTTGATTAATCTCAAGACTAATAACTGGAGTTTCTTCAGATTGAGGTAGGATAGGAAACGACATTAAGGGTGTGCATGGCCGTGGGATGTAAAAGACAGGCACGTGGAGGGTAGAACGCATGCGTGTCGTGTTGCTCCTGCAGGATTCCCTAGCAGAAGCCAGTCAGTATCTGGACTCCGGCTCGCGTAGATTTTGTACCCGCGTTAAAAAGTGACACTGAGATAAAAATGACAATAACTTTGTTCCTTGCTGCTGGTACGGTCTTGATCCTTGCCACATCCTTAGCTGAGGGTACGTACTCGCTTATCGAAAGATTTGCTCAATGAGCCTCTCGACATCTAACTTCATTTTATCGGAAGGCACGTAACGTTATCTGAAATAGCAAATTGAAAATTCCGCGCGCGACGTTGCACCGAGTGCACGAATTACTGTGGGATCGATTAGCCAATTTTTACGAGAACAACGAGAAATCGTCGCGTGTCGGGGATACGCGAGTTGGAAAAAATTAGCGAATTCAATTTTTTTTTTTATTCCCCTACAAACCGCTACGTGCTTACGCCTGCACGTAGCAATTATTGCACGGTATGCAAATTCCTACAGTTATTTCTCGTCCTCGTTCATCGACTACCTACGTACTGTATAATACGACAGCGCTGTCTACGTATACACAAAGCGCTTTCTATTATGCAGCGTGCACTTCTATTATGCAAATAGTGATGCATCGCCGAGAAGAAAATCTTACCACTCTCGTACGTCCAAGGGAAAAGTGTGCAGAGGAGACGGAGGAGGCAGTGCAGTGTTTGTGGGTGCGCGGTATCCTGTTGGGGAACGCGAGAAAAACTGGATAAATTGCATTGATATAAAGTAGCGACTTCTCGTGCAATACTGTGCGAGACGCGTATTCTACTTTGCTTGAAATTCTCCTGTACGATAACGTGGGAAACGCGTAATTCGTATGACGCGGTGCTGGCATGTGCGCCTTTTCGCGAGAGACGTAATGAGGAAGTCAGCGATACGCCAGTATCTTCCGCGCCACTACCCCTTTTAATTAATGTATTATATAATATTGCGGGATACTAAGCCGGATTTATGATTTGCAATCGGGGGGTTACGTGCTACTGTGCCGAGGGAAATTTTAGTCCTATTGAGATTCTGTAAAGAATTATGCAAGTGTACGTGAGTCCCACTGTATTATACATGCGTAAAGAGGAAGTCGGTGGCTGTGGTTGCTAAATGGTTTCGCAGAATGCGAAAGGGATCAGTTTTACGACACGCGGTCCGCCTCGGCTCATTCTTTCGTACGTGTGTGGGAAACCATAAGAGAGATATAAAAATTGGGGGGAATATTATTTTTTATTATACCCCTTCTTTATCCTCGTCTTGAAGGTCCGGCTTTACCTTTTTCCTTTTTGTAGTAAAACAACGTGGGTGAAGGCATGCCTTCGGCCGTATGTATTTATTTTATTAAAAACAATTGAGGTTTAAGGAAAATTTGAGATTACCTCGTAGAAGCAACGTCGAACCAATTTACAAAGTCCACAATTCTTTTCTCATCCGCTGCGAAAGTGTTTTGCGAAATTCCACAAGCAATTAGGAAATTAACGGAAGGAACCATCTCCGCAGGATACCTGTGAACTACGTCACACACTCCCTGGCATAAGCACGCAACAGTGTCAAATCAAACTAACGTCAGAGTTTAATCGTTTCGTAATTAATTTCCATCGCATTAAAGTGCATGGAAAGAGAAATTTTGAGATTGCATATAGGGCAATTTTTTCTTAAGTTCCCATAATATTTTATTCGATATGTTATTTGTCATTAATTCGATACAATTGCATGTGGCGACTACAGCAGGAAGGAGGTTAATCGAAATTTTCCGTGTCGCGGAATTCGCGGGCAAAAATGTTGACGTAAAATTGATCGTTGTCAGGCGGTGGGATACAGAAAAACAAGAGGGCCAGGGAAACGTCCTTTACAAAAAAAAAAAAAAGAAAAGAAAAGAAAGAAACGAAATAGAAAAAAATTAGCCTACCATGTTCGCGGCGCGGAGACACTCGGAATTCGCAGGGAATAAGCGACCATTTGCATTAACAGGACATAAAGGACAATCGCGGTAGGAAACCTCTCTTACCCACCGCAAAGTGTAAAACGTCAGCTGCACGCGGTGTTTTGCGCGCGTCCAGATCGCCAGCACAACCACAAATACCCTATGCTCTGACAAGCCGCCGCCCTCGCGGCTCTAGAGCGTTTCCATGCACCGGCACTTGTCGATATTGGCTCGACGATGCCTAAGAGGGTGGATGTAGGCCGTCATTCCGACGGGTGCCTCATTGTCCCTGCACGCAGGCTACCTCAAACTTTTGGGATCAGCTGACGGAACTTTCCTTTCAAGCTGATAGAATTAACCCTCTTTCGAAATTTTCGGGCAGTCGCTATCTGAATAATGTACCTACCACCCCTAAGTAGGAATGTTTACAAGGCTGAGCTCTGAATGCGAATTCCGACGTGGGAAATTCGTCAGACTGACTTCTTTTTTAGGAAGTAAGTATTCACGAAAAAAAAAAGCAAAGAGGAATAAGGGGATCATATCGATCACCAAATATTATTATCGCAATAATAGGACGCTCGACTGATAGCGACTGCACTGTGACGAGTGTGCAAAGTTTATCGCTGACGCGTGACGTAACCATGCGACCACGTGTCGAGTTACTACA
This sequence comes from Trachelus iudaicus, assembly GCA_030142595.1. Classification (NCBI taxonomy): domain Eukaryota; kingdom Metazoa; phylum Arthropoda; class Insecta; order Hymenoptera; family Cephidae; genus Trachelus; species Trachelus iudaicus. The sequence continues at coordinate 321,627 of JARQTH010000036.1, read as the reverse complement.
ACTCGACTGAAGTTACGTCACCCTTCGTATCTCCTGGCGCCGAAATGTATTCGCTGCATAGTTATGCGGTGAACGGATGACACTTCCGGTTTAGGTGGTTTGACCTTCTACAAAGTAACAAGGGTGCCCACCGAGGACACAGAATACACAGAGTGTATTAATCAACCTCGTTCTACGGAATTGATCGTTCAAACGAAGAGCAAAGGGCTTGGTAGTCTCGGTTGGTTGAATTCGTAAATTCTCAGGAACGTGAGAATTCTCTCGTACTCTCACGCAATTTTACGCACCGTTAGCCGAACGTCCGTCGGTTATCCCGCACGGTACGTGGTGCAGGTCGCCACCCTTTACTACCGTCCACTTTGAGACTTCCCACGTCTATCGATCCTTCGGCAACTTCCTATTCGCTTCTAGCTTCTCACTTGCCTCCTCTATCTCCGTATATCCTCTCTCTCTCTCTCTCTCTCTCTCTCTCTTTCTCTCTCTCTCTCTCTCCATTGGCATCGGCTCCGCGAAGCGCCTTACAAGCCAACGACATTGTCGCCGGGTCTTCGCTTTTGGAAACGGGAACGTGGCTAGGTAAGTAGGAGCTAAGGGAAGTGATGATCCTCCGAAAGATCCGCAGCATTGTGCCCTCCCTCTCCACATGCTACAAGGATAGATACTTCTCGGGGGGTTGTTATGTCCTGGTACTGCCCGTACTCTACCCTTCCTCTGGACAATACTGCCAAGCTACCGTGCGATACGGAGAACCAAGAGGGAGGATCTTCTCGAGGAGTGTGCATACCCTCTCGAATCCTGAAATTCTTTTTCCTCGAGAACGATTGTAACATTGTCCGTCCTAACTCCTTTGGCTGGATTCAAATCCTACTTCTATCCGGATATCTCCTTCCTCTCCCCAAGTCCCGGGGATATAAATCTATTACAGCGCGACGACATTCCGCGGGGTTTGCCCTGAGCTTCACTGGGTTCCAGTCTGAGCTCCAGCACCCGGGGATGCCTACGGTCCTCCTCCTCAGGAACGGGGGGGTCGGTGGCTCTGCCATGTTGGCTGTTGTTCAAATGGTCTATCCGACAATAAAAAGCAATGCACGTCTCCTGGAAATCCTCTACTTCCGCGAGATTCAAACGCACACCCCGGCGCCCCCAAAAGCCCCTTTCGCTGCGGCCACCTTCGCCTTCGTCCTCGCCTTTCTAACTCCTCTCCGTCCCCTTCGACAACAGATTCTACGACCGGTACACCACTACCATTCTCCATACTATCGTCAGCATCACCGCCGGCACTCTAGCACCCTCCTTCGACCTGAGAAGAAGCGTGTTTGTGTTTGGACTCCGGCCAGATAATCTACGGCAATAAATTTCTGTGTGTATAGTGCCATGTGATTGGTTTTATCTTCAGCCGTTGCCCACGGCGATACCAGCGACGACGCAGTGTCTCCGGGACTGACTGTCCTTAGAAATCAGGCCTTAATTCATTTAGCAAGCGAACAGCTCCGTTAGGATTCGAGACCGACATTTTACCTTCACCCTCTCGGTACACGTGCAATTCCCATTCCGATCGAAGACACTTCGCTTCTTCTCCCATTATCCGCCTCTTCTACTTTCTCTTATCCATCTCCACGATTCGCCTTGAGAGAACCCACTATCTACTCCCTAATACTCACGAAGCTCCTCTGCAGTTCGCACCCTTCAACTTACAAACCACCCTACGACTCAATCCCTTCGCGGAGACCATGCTTCTTCCGTGCTAAGTGTGATTAAATGACAAAGTTAACGCGTTACCTAAATGCAGAACGTGTCACACGAACCCCTATGACTTTTGATCCTTTCAAGGATATTTCCCTGTACAGTTTACACGTAAATAGATACCCATGTTCACCGTATTATCAGTAATTAGTGCAATTTCGAATATCAGTGATAGACCGTACGCATTGATCTCGTTGTATGGATACTGTGGATACGTTGGATATTAGAGTTGCCACTGTAGATGCGTTTACGCATTAACCGCGGAAGGAAAATTTGAACGGAAATTCTTCTGATTATCACGAACGATGTTTGTTAAAAAACAGAAGACTGCATTAGGATAAAACGAGGGATTTACTTAAAAGACCCCCACCCCCCTCTGTTGAGCCTCTCTGGACAGGTTCAGCTTAGAAGGTGGCTGTGCAGTCACCTACTCCTTCAACTACGAGCAAATTTACTTTTGCTCTTTACTCGTGCCGTTCTCTATCCCTCTCTAAGCCAGAAATATTTTTATTTGCCAAATGGATGCTTGGCACGAAATTGCTTTCTCTCCTGTTGAGAAATTTGCCGCAGGCTGCCATGTCATATGTATGTATTTATATAGCATTGAGAAGCCAGTGGAGCTAAATTGTATTTATTGAATAGTAAAAAATTTTACCAAGACAATTGATCCGTTTGAATTATTAATAACCGTAGCTAATTTATTTATCGACTAACCGGTCCGGAATTCCGCTCTGTTGACTCGGTCGATTATACGAGATCGATAGGAATCGAGTGTTAATCGAGTGTTTACTTTTAGTAAATATCGTGTCAGAAAAGCATTATGGATTCCTGGGGACTATGCTGGAGCAAATATATATATATATATATATAGCATATATACATATATAGATAACTGATATAACAACCGATGCCAAGTCCAGGAGAACGGGTCTCCATAGTGGAAAATGTAGGGTGATGGTAAACGAACGCCAGCAAAATTGATGTTCCAGACGGATGTACCGGGTCATAGTGCAGTTGAGGTTGCAGTTCACGTTGTCATGTAGCACGATTTACCCAACCCATATCTCCACCCCATCGGCCACTGACTCCACGACATTAGACCTCTTGGCTGGCTCATGCAAGGGCGCCTTAAACCTTACGAAAGGACTGTTTTCGTGGTACCACAGACACTTGAAATAGCTGGCCACCATCCAGTCGGGATTTTAGCGCTTCCCTCAGTGTGGAATAAAAACCTGAGAACGTCACGGACGTATACATATTAATAGCAGCTACGTCCGTCAATTGTTACCAAACTCGACGTGGACTGGGAACAAGTCCAAATAGGATGTTAAACTTTTAAGCAATCCGCACTCGAAAGTTCTACGACCTCAATAATAATATTGTATAGTATCCATGTTTCTCTTTGTACTACCAATTACCTGTATGTATGAATGACCTTGTCGCGAGGGTGAAATAAAAAAAAAGATTTCATTATTTTCTTTGATCAAGAAAAACTAGATACTCAAAGGTTGAACGAATGGTTTAATCGACGTCGTGCAATGGCACCCTAATTTAGTTTTACGAGACAAGCCAGGGCGTGGGTTAGTACAGTAGCCATAAAACACACGTTGGGATCTACTGACCCGTTTGTACAATTTCCGTCAAGGCTTTCGGAAGTTGCTGGTAAAACGGCCGACGGAAAGTATTGTTGGTCATCAACGTGTACACATATGTGTATATATGTGTATAGTAAGGTCTAAATATTTCACTTTACTATTTTATGTCGGGCTTGTCAACTTCCGGATGGGTATCGACTCGAGGTATTTCGTAGGTAAAATTTTAGACTTCGGTAACCTATCTCAGTACCACCGTGTACTCAGTCCTGCGCATACATACTACGTGCATGTCCACCCCTGGTAGAGATGAACGCTTAGCGATATAATCGGAAGACAAATCATTGCTGCATCGTGTTGTCCAGTTCCGTTTGGCGGTATTATCGCAACGGCAACACGGAAGCTGTTTTGGAGACGATACTCGATGCAGGATGCTCGTTCGAGATAGAGATGACCAATCTCCTCAATTAAGAGTATCAGGCCGGTGTGCTGGCTCGGTGATTAGATAATGAGAAGTAAATTTGCCACGTAATAAATGACGTATGTACCAGTTGCATTCTCTGGGTATTATACATGCACATTCATCATTTCCCTCGAGAGCGCATCGTTTACCATTGGAGTCTCTATGGTGATTTCTCGGACGGGAAAGCTAAGGAAAAGAAGCGGATGAATGGAGGAGGGAACGAATGAATGAATATGTCGCTCGAACAGCGGCTGATGGGGACGGGATGGGTGGTATCAAGAGGGTCTCTCATCGTCAGTTGAAACAGCTGAAAGGGTGTGAGGAGGGACGAGCAAAGGAGTGTGCGCGCTCGATTAATCTCGCAGTCTGGATGGAGTGGCTATGATAGACTCCCATGAATAACTCATGAGCAGCAGTACCTGCTTCCCATAGGGACATTCGCGTATAATTCAGCCACTTCATTTGTCCTCATTACTATGCCCGATCGTTACATAGAGTCCGATTTACGAGGCTTCGTCGCAGTGGCGCACATGCACCCTCGGCGGGACTCGCTCCGCTTCATCCCTTCTGCCGTCGATGAAAGTTTACTCGGTTAACGAGATGGAGAGTGAAATGTGGGATTTGCATTGTTTCACACGTGAGACTCGCAGTATGGATGATTAAAAATTTGAATTTTTTTTCATTCGAGGTAAAAGCTATGCGTCCCGGACCTTTTTAGTCGGTTTTTTAGGCTTGGTAGAGGTCCGATCGAGACTAGATGCTAACGAAGTGTACTTGGGATAAGACGTATATACGTGACATCGTATACACACATAAGATGTATCTGATATATAAATATGTTAACGTATTGAAGTATGTGTTTTATGAAAAGTAAAATACTTTTTACACGCTTACAAGATTCTTGTTATTTCCACATATTCCAATGCAAAAATAACAGGCTTGCAAGTGTGTAAAAAGTGACTAGCACAGAGACAATAGGGAATAACACACTTGGATTCGCAGTACTGCTGGATTTGATTCGCGCTTGGGTAAATATAATAAGAGGGTGAAAATTGCACTGGGGTATAGCACGAATTGTATTTTTATAATTCACTCTGATATTACCCCTACCTCTCTCGAACATCCCCCGAGCATATTATATTACTCGGTAACTTGGTTCAACGGTAATTCCACGGATTATCGACGTCCTGTTTATTGTTCGATGCGTAAAAAGATAATGGGAACACGGCGGCTGGAAAATGTTGCTGGGTTAAGCCAACTGGGCCCTCTGGCTCGTTACTTTTTGGGAAATAACCGTAAAATGTGTGGCGGCATTATGAAGCGCGACGATGAAGATTAAGACTCTTTGAGACGAACCAACGGCAGTAGCCGTAGCGAACGCAGACACTGGAGAGGTCGTTGCTACGAAAAATCTCTTATTGGGATAAAAATCATTAAAACGAACGTATGCACATAGCTGTTGTCAAAAAAACAATTGAATTAAAAGATAAACAATAAAAGTTATTAAACTAAAGTAATTATAACCTACGTGTAATAAGTTGCGTTATTATTAAACCCAAAAAAATCCTCTTAACAGGTGAGCAGATTCCCTACCGTCTATTTCTGTATTCATTATTATACCACCGAAACTTTCAGTAATTATAACTACGCGGAACACAAGTTATTCCTACAACAGTCGATAACTCATTATAACGACTCAGGAAATATGTAATAAAATTCCCGTAATAGAAAAACATCCATAATATCGCAGTACGTACTACCCCTAGGAATTCTACATCATGTAAAACCATTTGAAAAAGAATTGCTTAGCATCAGACTAGAAATGCATTGGAATTTCAAAGGGATTCATCATATTCCTCATGCGGACGTTGTTTTACCAAGGTACAAAGGATATATATATATATATACATATATGTTGATTCTGATAGTTACGTCATGAAACGCAGTAGTAGTACTCGTAATATAGTCAGACAAACCATCCAGCCATTGTTCCAGCATCGTTCCACTATGGTGAGCTCACGATTAAGGGTTCACATGCAAATTGAAGGTTGTTCATGGAATTCACCTGTTCCATTTCACATTTCGCGGGTTCGTATCCTTCCTTCCTCTGGTGATTCAGGTCGAAGAGGTCACAGGATTTCGTTCGGCTACGTGTGATTGATTGCCCGTGTCTTACGCTGCTGAGAGCCAGAGACTAACTCCATTAGCGATCACTCTTCACCGCAACAGCTTGCAACAGATGATCCCGGGTGCTCTGCTAGATTAGCAAACAACCAACCAGCCCTGTGCCACTTATCTCCCAGTAAGTGCACCATCTATTCGTTTCCCAGTACGCAAGAGCGACTCCGAGAGCTGTACATAACTGTAGTGACTGTAACGGTGGTTTACGTGTACCTGATATATTCCAACAGAGGGAATAATTATCTGTTTTTGTAAATCGATCCTGATTGGCGCGCATGTTCGGTCACGTATTACACGAATCACGTATTACCCGAATATTACAATCTCGCACGTTCAACTGGTATACAGGATCGAGCTGTATTGGCAATCAGTTTTTTTTTATTAATCTTCAAACGATTACCTCGGCATACGTATTACTCATAGTGCTTTCATGAGAGTTTATACGAGCTTCGTTGAAATAAAATTTTTTTTTTACTTATTGCAAAATTTTTGGATTTTTTTCATAGAAACCCTATCGAGGACGTATCAATAGAAATTGATAATCATCGTTTCGTACGATTTTAAATTAATGTATCGAGTCGCTGACAATGCTATTGACTTTTACGAAGTAGAAGCTGTAGCTGAATAAAAGATAAAATCGGAATCTATCCAAAACTTTATTAGTCTGGTTGGAGCATGCTTGCCGTGAATCGGTGTCGCTCTCTGAGGGTGAAACGGAAATCTATGGAATTCTTTCACGCTACTTCCGGAAGGGGCAGGCTAAATTCTTGAATCTCATTGAACGGGAATGCCTCTGATGTCATTCGTGCTGCGCTTACCGGATAAAGTTCTTTGTACACGTTTATACGCATCTGTTTAAGGCTGACAAAGACGAATAGGCCGATCGAGATGATTTGATGAAAGATCCATTCGCGTATTTAATTTTGCCAATAAAAAATTCATCGGCACAAAAGTCAAAGGGGAAATCCCAGACAGGATAAGCAAATCAGGACGCCATACTTTCATTCCGCGTTATTGAGTCTCGTTCGATCACTCGTTAATTGGCTTTCACTTTGAAATTTCCACCGCTTCCATCTCAACCAAAATTTACATAAATATTTTTTAACGAATTAACCAGAAATCTCGTCTTCTTGACTTTCGGCTGTCCGCGGACTAAAATAATTTTGCACGTTTTAGAGAGACACGAGACTTCCTGATTTTTGCTCTAAAAATTGCTTCGCGCGAGGCAGTTAGGTAAGAGGCGACCGCTGGTTAAATGCCAGATTAAATGGTCAAGCGAAGCATGACAGATGATCTACCGCAAACGCATTTATCAGATGTTGAGAGGCACGAAAATATAGGCTAAAAAAAATGCCCAAGAAAAAGTCAACCCAAAGAGAGTAAAGGTTCGCGATGAAATGAATTTTTGCAGTATCCTTATGAATCCGTCATGAACATTAATCAGATTCGCGAGGAATATGCCGTTCTCTCCTTTACTCGCTTTAAACAGTATGCAAACGTAAAATTAGAATATCATCCTCTTATCACAATGCCCGACTTTAATATACGGTTCGTAGTTGGGCTAGGGGCAGAAGGATGAGGTGAAGCAAGTAGAGTCGGAGCTTATGAAACGGAACACGAAGAACCCCGAGGGTGAATATTTCGCGCAAATGTTTAAATAGAATGAAAGAAAAAGGCGAGCGCATACCCCCTGCCCCTTGTTTAAACCGTAAAAAAAGCGGAGGGACGAAACCTTCCTTTTTACGTGAAAAGTAAAAAAAAAGTGGACAATGTACAAAAAAAAATTTAGTAACCTTACGACAAGACTCCCTCGTCCAGACAAATCAAATCGAGAGGTCCGGTAGTGGATGCAGCGTAACAATGCACTCCCTGTTCATCCCTTTTCATCCCTTATTCCAATTGGAGAGACGCTGAGGGTCGGCGAGAAGTACTCAGAAGAGTCTCTCCCAAGCGGCTCCTCTCCAAATTCTTCAGGAACAATCCTGGTAACGATTGCGAGGGCGTTTTCTCCATATACCTTGGATAAAGAAGGGATGGGATTACGAGGTGAAACGGATAAAAAAAAAGATAGAAAAACCTGCACCTCGGGATCCTTACTTTTTGTGGTACACCAAGAGCACAGCTCCGTTGGATTAATCTGAAATGCAACAAAGTTTCTTTAGGAGTTCAGAAAGCGGAGCCAATTGGCTGTGGCCACGCGGACAGAATAGAGCTGTGAGGCAATTTCATGACAGCATCTCGGGATGATTGGATCACCAAGCTGGAGCCCATAGACTCGATAACCCATGTGTGTTCCCTTGTGTATAGATGTTTATATAAGATTATATATATATATATATATGCTGTATACCTCGACTGTCTTATCAATATAACCTCATTATCGCACGGCGTATACAGAATCCAGTTATACGGATATCGTTATGGGAAATAAACTTTTTATTAAGTTTCCATCGTAGAAGACATCAAGCTTGTCTTATTCTTCGGTTCTATCGTACGTATAACGTATCGTAATAACTCGAAGGAATGGAAAACGTAATCCCGAACTGATCGAAAAATGTAATTGCTCGACTCTTCGTCACATTGGGACCAAGGAAGAATCCAAGACGGAGGAAAGTTGTGAAACGAAGAAACGAGCAAGACGCGTGGGAAGTCAAGAGAAAAGCCCGGGGTCTTTGGCGCTAGCGTTTGCTCATTTTCCTGGCAACTTGGCACATTTTCTGAACGATGTTTTCTGCGCGGAGCAAAAGTCGTCCCGGGATTCGGGTGAGTCTGACGTAGCTGGAGGGAAATTTTCCTGACGCGACGCCTCCCTGACTTCCCTCTCTCGTCCTTTTCCTACGTCTGATACCTAAACAACCCCGCGAATTATTGTTTTCCATTTTACGAGCGTGCTAATTTCATTTCTCTTCTTGCTTTATTGTTTTCATTCGCTCTAATATGCGTAACGCGCATTTAATTGTTAACATGCCGAAAACCTACAAATCCCAACAACATTCCGGAAACTTGTCTTATTAAGCACGTCCCAATGGAGGAATCGAAGTTTCGCGAAAGTTTCGATGTTCGATGCAGAAGGCAACGGTTGCCCGGAATTCACTTGGGAATTATTGTTATTCCTGCCGATATAACGTAGAACACAGTCGCATGCGATTTGCATTTTGGCCCGGATGATGTTACGATTTATTTGTTATGTCTTGTCCAATAGGCAATTAGATAGCGAAAAGAGAAGAGGAAACTAGTACAGCTGGCTACCTCGTGAATTATATTAAAGGAAAGGGTTAAGTTATTCTACAGTGCCGCCCGTGGCGATTTATATAATTAATTAGAATTTCTGGGCACTTTCGATACACGATCATTACATATTTACTTATTCTTTTCACGTTACGATCCAAAGCTCCTGAACCAAATGCCAACGAACACGAGCAAAGTAAAAATTTGATAAACATCGAGATTAATTGAGACGTCCAATCACGAGAGGCTTGACAAAAAAACGAGTTTGATCAAAAGTACTGAAATTAATGGATACATTGCATATAGAAAAATTATAAAATAAAAATCTATACAAACGAATATAGGTACTGAACTGCTGTATGGATTAACCGTACGAATAATTCAATTTTCCCAGTTGAAATTGCAGACGGCTTCAATGGCCAGTTGAGGTTTCATTCCGTTTTGAATATCTGCCATGTCAATTTCATCCCTATTTATCAGCGTACATATACCGCTAACGAATGTGGCTTTAAAAGCGCATGATCATAAATGCACAGTTTATATATTGGATTCTATTGACGCACCGTCCAAATACTCGCAGCCTGGTGTCGCGTTTATTTTTAACTTTTCTATGTTAAATGTATATCTGCGTGTCTGGAATAATATATGTGATACTCATGCTAATTGAAACATATTGAGGAAGGTTCATTGAGGAGAATGAAACTTTTATGAGCTATAAAAAAAAAGCGTGGGCGTCATCGGTAACAGTAAAATAATAAGGGTGCGTAATGAATAGAAATTTATTAAGCTCCGAATTAAACATTTAATAATTTTCATTGAGAGACTATATATACGTACGATATATATATACACGACCCAGCAAAAATTAGTTAAACATGTTTGAGATTATCGCTTTGGATTATCACTGATACACGGATACAGATAATGTATAACGTTAATATTCGAGACTTTAATTTACGCGAATCGTGTCAACGTCAAAAGTTGAAAGAAAGTTGACGTTTCAATTGAATGACGTCATTCGCACACCACTGATATTCCAGGGAAATTATCGTGCTTTGCGTATTAACATTGATAAAGGTTAATTAGTTATTTTATTCGATACAAAACGACTGCGATGATCGATATTGACTACCAAAGTAGGGGTTGAAAATGTTTCGCTGATTAACAAATTATGATTAAATGAAATCGTATTTTCGATAATGACGCATTATAATCGATGAAAAAAAAAATGAGGACTTGTAAATAGATCAAAATCGATGCCAGGTATATGCCAAGAAGATTTTTTAAAGATGTAATAAAAAAGATCCATTCTTACATTCGTGCCGCTTGACATTAACGTACGACAGGGTCCAGAGTAAGATTATCGTCATTCGAAAGAGAGTCAATGTATCGTATAAATATCGTTTGACGATACGTCATATCATGAATTCTATAAGAAAAATCGTATCGTAATTTTGAAAGAGTCAGATATATGGATTCCTGACATGCTACGATCCATCAGACTGACAAAAAATATGAAACCTACCAATACTCTATATATGTATATATACCACTTCCATATACGATAAAGTATTTCCGTGTATATTTGTATCAGGCATATACTATAGGGTGTTTCGAAAATGTATCGTTAAAAACTTACGAAGCGCTGGCTGAACGTGGATTGGCTCTGGCTTAATCGTTAATAAAATTATTAAGTTGAGTTAAGTCATTAACTAGGAACAATGCTAAATAGTATAATTGATTTAAATGTGCCATTTCAGCTGTACGAGGGCATTACTTTTTCACTTTACTTTCATAACTGAACTGTTGAATATTAATGCGAACAGTGGGCGAGCTTCGCCGAGCTTCTTATCGAGGCGACCGCTGCTGTGATTTTCGCTAACGCGATCCAGTGAAATATATTTAAATGATAAAATTGTAGGAATAACTGTATAAGTTGAAAACACGATGGCTGCTACCGAGAATTTGCAAAATTCATCTATACGAACCGAAGAGACGAAACGATTACGAGCGAAATTTATATAGTATATTTTTTTTGGCTAACCCCTTATTATACTATACTATAATATTTCATAGTGCACCGAATCTCATGCTCAATCACGGCTAATGCTCTCTGGGCCTTCGGTGTTCTTGGCTTAAAGGATTTAACGTGCAACGAGAGAGTCTACGCGCAAAGTATGGCGTTGCCGGGCTGGAAACTTGGAAGCGGCAAAGTAAAGAGTGTACGATAGCGTGAGAAGGTAGGAGAGATGTAAAAATAAAAAAGTTAGAAAAAGAGGATGAAAGGGTAGCTAATGGTTTACTGAAGATATATGAGAAATTGTACGGTGCTTTGAATTTGCTATAATTTTTTCCATTGCTTACGTCATTGGCTGGGTTAAAGGAAAATGTGTGCGTCAGAGAGCGAGGAAAAAAGAGAGAGAGAGAGAGAGAGAGAGAGAGAGAGAGAGAGAGAGAGAGAGAGAGAGAGAGTGAAATGGAGTGCGAGAAAATGTAGGAGAAAATTAAAGAAAAATGAAGTCCAAGAGACGGTTAAATTTTACGGTCGATCCGTGTTCTTGAAATTTGTCATAAACACCAAAGTCGTCCTGACGTCAAAGTGCTGAAGGCCAGTACCCAGGGAAGCATTTACACTGTGACGCGGAACCATCCTATTTTTGTTGCTAATGCGCCAAGTTTTAAGTTCAGATGGATGAGTGGAAGAGTTTGAAAAACGTCCCGCCGTCTTTCTGCCGCTAAAATGTCGTTTTATTACTCGAGTAAAGTCCGCCGGAGGCGGCGGGCTCTGCTTAATGTGCGGTCTGGATTTATCTGGCGGTAATCAATCGTGCCGAGAAACGCGGACCACAAGGGTGCAATATTTATCACGTCAAATGCTTCATTTGCATGATTTATGTTCCACCGAATAGTAGAAATACTGGATTATTTATAAGACGCTTGATATTTGCATACAATTCCTGTAATTCAGGGAGACGAACGACTCGTTTTGAGGCGTGAGGGGAGGAGTGGGGGAAGAGGGCAGCATCTTGCACCTAGAAGATTAAGCAGTAACGTTCGAAATCGGATTAATGAATATAGGTATACGCTGAGGGTTTATACATGTATAGAGGGGCAGTCCTATATCGTTATACTCGTCGATTGCCGATATGAACCTTAATGGAAGCGTTTTGTAGGTCGAGGAAGACAAGAAGAAGAAAAAGTGCTCCGATCGAAATCTCAGCGATACGCGAAAAGTATCGTCCCTCGCGTGCTGAAAATTCCCCCCCACCGAACGCGAATTGGCAAAGGACTAACTTCTTCGCACGAAAGGTATGGCCGACACGAAAACGCGATCAAACGTCAGGAAGGGTCAAGCCCTCGGAAGTGAAATTGGGGTCTCCCTAACCCCTAAGGATTCTCCATATTTCGTTGGTGCGTCAAGCCGTGAGTTCGAAATGAGTGCACGTTATGTCATCTCGGTCCTTGACAAAAAAAAATATATTCTTTCGATCAACCCCCCCTATTCATTCCTTATTCCCCTACTTTTCTTCACCCACAGATTCAACGCATCCGAGTACCGACTTCGTATTGCAAAACTCGCGCAAAGTGATTGAATCGTCCAAGAAAATATCCTAGATCCAGTTCCCGGTATATCACATCTTACGAAATGCATCCCTTAACGATAGAGACATCCCTCAAAGCAAAGGGAACAGCGCCAAAGCTTATTCGGTGGATTTACTTCCTCGAATGGGTATCCACCCCCCTCGATCTTCACCCTCTAGAAAATTACGTTCTCCACACAAAGTGAAGAAAATCCCGCTACCCCCACGGGTTCACCCCATAGTATCCCCCGTATCAGAATGACCTCGACCACGGTATCTACCCCCTGCCAGTTGTTGGCAGAGCACGTTAGGAGCGGTGGGGCGGGTGGGGGGGTTGATAACTTTAGGTGGCATAGGTGGAAAGTGACGGGAGCTTTACCGCCACTCGATTACAGTGGCGCAGCCTCCATGCGATTGAGAGCGGTCATCTATCAGTGGACCCTCATTAACCGCCTCCCCGATAAAACACTCCGCGAGATACCTTATCTCAGTGTCGCCCGACCCTTACCTCTTGAACCCCCTATCAAGCCCTTCTATCCCTTCGAACATCCTTTCGCTTCCTTTTTCGTTCCTTTACTATACTCTCTCAGCTCTGCACGACCCGCCATTCCTTCTTACGGTACAACCCTCATACCACCCCCTTGAACCTCGACCTTTGACACTGTTCAGTCGACGACTTACCGCCCTCTTGGAAACGTCCAAGTGCCAACTAGTACTTGCTACAGCCAAGATAACAAAGACCTACGAGGCAAATGCTCCGATGCTAAGCAGCTTCCCTTATAGTCGTTATAGTAACGAACGTCGGTCTACGGGAAAATCAGTACCAGATGCAAATCATTAAGCAGTTGGTTGCAACAGCATCTCCGAGTAAGACTCTACTAAGAGCCGGGAAAATCTTCTCACTGGAGAGTCCTAATGCTCTTCAAGAATGCTTCACAACAGGTGTATTAATTAATATACTGCAGCACTGAGGCAATATGCTTGACATGCAAATGGGAGAATGTCGTTAACGGAGTATAATAAGCTGAAGGCGACTATACCGTAATATTAATAGGTATCGAGTATAGCGCATGTATGTCTCTCGTTACGGTGCATACGATACGCAATGTTATTTATGTACATGCGACTACGTGTAATTCTGCGCGATGATGCGGTTGCGGAGCATTCTTATTGACACGCATTAATAATCTGCTAAACGATTTGTCATTCGTTGACTTTCTGAATGAAGGATCTGTATTGGATACAACTTTCAATGTAAATATATTGATGAGTAACGATCCAATGCGGGTATAATGTAATTGTAGCCCACGTTACACCTCGTTGAATTTAATTTATAATTTGATTCTTTAGTAATGCGAATCGATCATCAGCTGTCATTTCTGACTGTATCGGGTGGCGCGGAACATTGTTTGGAAAATATATAAAATATCGATGTGTTCAATATTTTTATTTTACCTGCAGCTTCTGGTTCTCTCGATACGCGTCACGGGTATAGTCTGCATTATTGATTGGATGTTATTCTAAGGATAATAAGGTAAACGTGCATGCCTGATGGGGGTTCCTTGCAGTTTGTATAACTAAAACGATGAAGTTGCGTGAAATTTGATGTTGTGATTAAACAATTTTTCCAATCGAAAATAACGATGTTCAAGACTTATTTTTATATTATCAGTACGATAAGGTGAACGATGCTACGTGGAGTAAAGGTAAAGTTTTTTTTGCAAAGCAACAAGGGGATGCATATGCAAAATGTAATGATAGGTGAACGTCAAAGGAGCATTCAGACCGAGTGAGTCAGGTGTATATATATATATATATATATATATATATCTACACCTCTATAATATATATACAGAGAGAGAAAGAGAAGCATTACAATCCCTTTGCAATAAACATGTATGAAACGCGACAGAAAAGTTACGCGTGTAGAATGTAAAGAACCTTGCTTTTGTCAGATTCCATGATTTAGCTGACGTAAGAGAGGAACTAATTATAGAAAGACGAATAAATTGATGTGAAATATCAAGCAGCATTTAATAGATCGGCATATGATAATTAATGTGAAACGACTTTCTTAAAATGAGATTTTCCTATTTTAGCCTAGAAAATATAAAATTAGTATCGCTGTGAGCGTATTCGACAGATTCTATATACTCGGATAGTTTGTTCGAGATAAAAGCCGGAATTAGCTGCAAGTTCGTTGGCGCGGAGAGCGACGAAATTCTGATAAAAGTTAGCTATATATGCGAAACGACGAAGCGAAGCACGAAAGGTAGGTAGGGTCAATATTTCATTTTACTCGAGACACGAGAAAATAAACTGTACAAGTATACACGCGTTAATATTCTCGAAAATTTGCCGGAAAATCCGATACGTTCGGCTAGCAGTACGTAGATAGCATTAAAAGAGGCATGGACTACCGGAACTTCCTAAATAGAACAAAGCGCGACCAAAGAAAAAAAAATATCTATATATAAAATCAAAAGGCAAGTAATATATAAATAATAATTTTAAAACCAGTAAAGAAAATCCCTAGAAAAGAGATTATCTAAAATGAAAAAAAAAAGAAAATTTCATACGATTTCAACCCCACGTCGACTGGTTGCTCTTTACCAAGAGCAAGGCTGGCATCCAATCTGGCAAAAATTCAAGATAAGATTTCACGTTGGTGCACCAGGGAAATTGCAATGGGGTAATCAGAGTAGCGGCAGCTTCTCCCATAACGTTATAGGAGTGTGAACGCTCATACGTACTTGGTAGCAAATGTGAAACGGCTGGTGGAGGGTGGCTCAAAGCGGTACGGTGACGTGAATCGCGTGACTGTACAACAACCCCCTGAAAATGGCGCACCCCCTCTACGCCCTGTGAAATCGGTAGAGCCCTGTCGAGGAACTGCCGACTGCCGAGTAGGTACAACTTCTTAAACCCTCCACCGTCGCCCCACATGTTTATCGTCGAAAATTTATGGTCGCCGTACGACCTGTCGTCTCATTCCCCATTATTAGAATACAGCACGCAATTTGTTACGTCAGAAGAGCGGACCATCCGTCGGATAGTATTATTACACATTGCTTATTTAGTCCATGTAATATTCGAGGTTTAAATTTCTCAGCACGCACCGAGACGTTAATAAAGGCTGACGAAATTTGGCATTTCTGGGATTTAACGATTCGCTCTGGGGAGCGAAGGGGACGACATAGGCGCGAGAGATCGATTTAGCTCGGCCCGATCGATTACGGCCTTCGTGCAATTTGAATTGTCTTTCCTGTCCTCGGGTAACCCGGGCCTATGGCTGCTGTTACGTCTCATGGCTTTGCGATTCCTCACGCAGCATCCATTTTCCGAGTAAAATATTTAAATGTTTTTCGCCTCTCGAGGGAGAGTAAAGTCCTCTTGAATCTTTCACGAAGTGAGCGAATATCTACGAGGTTTTTAGCAACGCTTTCCTGTATATTTAGTTTAGGTGGAATCGGCCTCCTGGATGTTTGGACGAAGCTACGTGTTACGTTAAGAGTGGATTACAGTTTGGACGGACGAATAAGCGCGTATAGGGTGTACGGTACAGATTAGCTTTTAAAAGTAAAATATCAATGGATTAATATTAACATGAAGCACTTCGAGTCCTGTTGGTTTACGTATTTTAACGGGAAGATCCGTGACGCGTCTCTAAAAACGTTCCTCAACTCTTCATAACGAATAATGAATTACACAATCGTCTACGTCCTCGACTTCGAATACACCAAGTGAATTTGAAATTCTTTCTTCTTAGTCATCACGGGCTACGGCACGGACGACTTTTGAAAAATTAAGTCAGAAGCAAATGAGGGAGAGTGGACCACTTTCCATTTAGCTGGGCACTCGACCAGACCTTGGTAATTTCTCCCACCCGAAGCACTCGGAATTTACCTCAAGAATTGCTTATTCGTATAAACGAATAGAAGATACTCGGAAGTGGAAAAAAAAAATAGAGAGAAAGAGAAAAAGCCATTATCGAAATTCATAAGATTAGCACAGTACTGTCTATAGGCATCTGTACGGTGTTCCAAATTCGCAACGAATGAAATAAAGAAAGACAGGATATAGATCCATGGTCCTCCTGTATCTTTATACAATTTCTCCCGGAATACCTCTATACAGAAGCCGAAAGCAGTGAGAAAATCCAACAGATCGATTCCTAGACTGGAGGCTGTTAGAACTTTAACTAGAGCGTGTATAAACTCAGCTCACGCAGTCGTCAAGCCACACAGCGAGCTCCCATGATGAATAAAAGATGCCACTGTTAAACCCAGTCCCTACGCTCTTCCAATCCCGCGTCTACCTTTCCTTTCCGCGGCCAATTCTTCATACTTACGAGCCGGCAATTCCGATCGAGTTACCTCGATTTTTCATCGGGCAGCCGCACAAATAATATGCGGGCTCCTCTCGTAAAACGGGACGCCACGCCATTTATACTTTGAGTATCGAACCGCACTGAGGCCACGAAAATTTCAGCGACTCTTATACGCGGCGCGTTCATGCATAAAGTGGTCGAGTGTTTGGAAAATATGGATCATCCCTCGGAATTTGGAAAATATATGAAAATCCTTCAAGCGGACGTATCTACGCGTAAAGTAACGTCCTGCGAGTTCATAGCAGGCATATGGATTCACACGGCGATACAAAATGCATTGACTGTGTGTGTATAGCTATATAGCACGGGAATGGGGATACCGAGCGCAAACAACCAATCATTTTAATCTGACAGTGCGGCAGGGAGGAAAGTGTAAATTGAAGCGAATGGAGTGCGATAGTAAAGGGGTAGAAGTTGCAGTTAACTGTCCCAACGAATTAGAAGTTCATTCATTCATTTACGTCGACAAGTTTGATATAAATTATAAGTATAGGCGTATTATGTATTATATATAATATTATATCCGTATACTAGGTATTCCAATTACACGTCTCGCAATAGCATTCCTCAACGTACAGGTAGATAACCAAGCGTTACGCGGCTGATTGCGCAATTACCCTGTACTTTATAGGGGATGCTATTGCCTCATAAAGCGCGCAACTCCGCGAGGGCTGGGAATAAAAAGTTGACATTAGGGAACGTGCAGGAGGTTGCTTAAGTGGAAATGGAGGGAGGATTTCGGAGGGTTCAGACTGAGAGTGTTGTCGGGGAAGGGCTGCTTACCAGTGACTCAAGGACTTGGAGTGAAAGGACGCAAGTCAGGGAAGACTTGACTTCGGCGATGGTAGTCGAGTGTCTCGCAGCATCCAGAAGACCAGCCTCCCGATTCCGCCCCCCCCCCGCCCTCGAAATAAGATGTAACGATCCCGGCGAGTCCTATTCCTTATTTATCTCAAGCGTAACGTCTTGGTCGTCTGAAGGTCGTAGCAGACGAGTCTGCAGAATCCAACGAGACCACCTCGTTCTGGTTTTAGATAACCGAACCAATCCAACGATTGTGTGTTTTACGCCAAGGGGTTTGTTCCTAGCAACGTAGAGAAGGGATGATGTCTACCCACCCTTCGTCAGAATGACTATTCAATGACTTCCTTCGGGAACGCAAGTTGATATTTTTCCAACAGGAAAAGAACGTAACGGCGAATGGAAATTTCATATTTCCTACTCAATATTTATCGTATCGTCGCGTGAATAGTAATCGCACTGAGTGCAGGGGAGGATCTTTTTTTTATTCGTTTATCAAATTTGTTAAATTTATATTTGTCAAATTCTCTTATCTGTAATGCGCCATGTGGTCCAAGTAAAAAAGGGAAATTTTCGCACAATCTAATCGTACGGAATTAGCCACCACACGTTTCCCTGCTTCCTTTCGGACTGCTTCCACTTCATCCAGGGAATGACCGCAACGACCCAACAACGTCGTTACGCGTAATTTACGCGTGACCCGTACACACCGCGGGAACCAATTAAGTGTACCGTCATTACTCCTTGAATTTTATATGGATTTTATTGGACCGAGCGACAAGCCACACGAGTGCATCCGACCGGAAGATAATGAATTGTGAAGATTCTATATTTACGAAAAGATAATTATATCCTTATCAGGGCAGTCCCAGTGGTATGAGATCGAGAGATAAGCGGGACGAATGGAAGGAGAAATGGGAGAATCCGAAGAAATATCGACGAGTAGGATAGGTGGAGGAGTCATTTAGGAGCGGGCGGGGAAGCTGGGGAGGGTAAGAGGGTGGACCAATAAAATCAAACGCAGCTAATTCGTTTAATGGCCGTGACCCTCGTTATTTATTTAGAGGGTATCGAGCGACCAGGTTGGACTTTAGCTGGACCGAGTTAACTAATGATCTGCAGTCACGTTCGCGTAAACAGGATCAACTGATTTAATCAGCAATCTTCTAGGAATGTTTTCATCTTCCATTTGTCCACGAGCTGCATCAACCGCATGAACTACATTGCATCGTATCGATTCCTGGCAATTCGATACCCCGCCAATTCGGGACACTATGCTATTTATGTTCTCGCTGAAAAGAATCGAACGCACGCCGATTCCTAGATCCGTTTTCCATTCCTCGTAAAATGTAGAATGTAGAATGCAGTATCCGGTTACGTATGTAGTGCATACGTTAGACATGCATCCGTGGACTACTTTAAAGCCGTATACTTAAAGGTGAATTCACATTGAACGTATCAGGCTGTTCGGCCGCTCGACTTCGCGAAATAAGAAATATTATATATTTTTTTCTTGCTTCCCCCTCTGATCATCTCCGAACACGCGTTCCTTCGCGCCCGCATTGAGCGAAAAACTTGAGAAAACTTCAGAAGGGTTGAGATTGACTCTCTATTTCTTCAGGCAGGTCTCAAAATTCATTAAGGGATGAAAGAAGGATACTTGGGTCTGTTACGAACACTTGAGTAGCCATGGCCAATGATACCCGTCCTCTCCAACCCCCTATCCACCCTCCCTTATATAGTGTATATTTTTCCCCAGCATTCAACTCTGATTCCCTTTTCTCATTTTTCATAAAAAATTCTTGCTTGCTTTGTAACCCTTCGAATCTGTTCGGCAACTATTATTGAATCACTTTACTTTTTATTATATCCAACAGAGAGTCTGTGCATTATTTAACGTACATATAGACTCGGTCATAGTATACGATTCACCCACAGTCGAAATAAACTTTCGAGATAAGGAAATCGTTAAAAATTTTTCTGCGTATTATTTTTTCCCCAAAAAATTAGTGTATGTAAATACGAAAATTTATCAACCCAAAAGGAGCAAAATGATGCGAACCTGAGTCCCAGGGCGATCGAAAATCGCGAATAAGATGAGACATGCATTATAGAGAACCATTCAAGGGCAGTGCGAGTAACAGCCTTAGTGAGGAAGCGTAAAGTGGGAGAGAAGGCTACGGGCGCGCTGAAGAACACGAGAAGCGAGAGTGGAGAAGGATGCTGAGAGAAAAAAAAAGAAAGAAAAAAGAAGAAGAAATAGAAAAAGCATAGAGTAGAGTCTGGTATGTATCCTCGAATAAGTAAGAGAGAAATAGAGAAGGGTGAGACTAGACAGCACGTGGCGTGAGGACGAGAGGTATGGAAGAGGATAAGAGTAAAAAAGGCAGCTGGGAGAAAAAAGAGAAAAGGATGAAAACCCAAGAGCAAGCGTGAGAGCATTTCGAGGTGAGGATGCAAGGGGTTCAAATGATTTAGCCCCACCGAGGGGTTAGATTCGCAATTTCGTTTGAAACATTCATGAGAAATATCCTCCTAGAAGTACCGCAGCTGCAACGTTTAAAGAATTGTACCACGCAGTCGCAGCATCCACTTATCTCGAGCGTTCCTACTTCTGGATTCTCGTAGAATATCCTAGATGGCCAGCAGCCCCATAACCATACCCACGTCTTCGCATAAATCTAATCGTTCCTCCAAGAACGACTTTCTTCACGCAGTCTACGCGCTTCTGGCAAAACAGGAAGAGGGGATCCCATCCAAGACAGGAGCCCCTGATTTTTCCACCCTTTGTTCCGGAATGAGAATCGAGCCCCGGGAGGTCGAGGAGGTGCGCCGAGAATGCGGATTGCCGAAAGATTCAGGAATGCCTGGCGTGAATTAATCATTCTCCTCCATTCCTTGGCCTTAGCTAGCTCATCCACAGGCACCGCCACCCCCTCCCCACCTATCTCCTTCTCTAGCAACAAGAGGACCTTCGGAATTTCTTGGATGGCCCTGGAGCCTGTATGTGGGATCCATATAGATAGAGGTATATTCGAAAAGGGCAAAAGAGGGACAGAGAGGAGATGAAAAGAGAGCGGCAGATTAGGAGAGTATAAGGAGACTCTAAAGGAACGCGAAAGAGATGCTGGATGGAGAGTCCATAGAGCTCACATGGACGCAGGACCCCGTTAAATTGACGTTGGATTAAAGCGTCGGACATTGGATTCCGCTGAATAACGATAGCACAAATTTGACTTGGGGGCTGACGGTAAAAGACCTTAACAGTGGACTCGTTGGTGTGCCGACCTCGTCCACACGTCCCCTCATTCAATTATCGGACGCTCCACACTCGGCGTCGGTGCGCTCGTGCACACCTCCATGACGTCGTCCAGGACGTCGACGCTCCTCGGCGCTGTTAGAAATCCTCTTTCGTCCCTCCTCTAATCGCATAGCCGCGACAGAAATCGAACCCATTATTCGACACTCTGACTTGGACCTCGCCTATCGGTATCAGCGCTTAGAAGGGACTAACTTGATCCACTTTTGCATATGGAGCATCTTCATTGAAAATGCAGAAAATTGAAAGAAATCATACATATATCCTACGCATGCACTTTTTACTTCCGTCCTGTACTCGGTGCGCTAGAATACCATTGCGTTTCCTACGGTATCAGCATCAATTAAGCAATTATCTGTGTAGCACGCATTCCGTTGGCTGGAAGTGAAATTGATGGTGATTTGTAAGCGGCAGTCGTGCCACGGTGCACTCACCAAAATACGTTTTATCCACAACAATGAAGTTACATCGCGATGCGCCATTGTTCCGCGAATTAAAAATCGTATCGTCATTATGCGTGGCTGCGTGCATCAACCGTCTCTTTCGCTCTAAATTTTTTATTCAGCATTCAGGCCGAGCGATGGGTGCAATTTAACTAAATCAATTACAAGTTCAGTTTCCACTCATGTACCAGTTTTCAAGGGAATGCATGTGCGGATATCACTCCGATGACTCTATTGATTGATACATTGAATTTACCTAGTCAAATTTTATTTCAATTCATACAAACGAAAGGTATTGGGCACTTTTGATAATTTCATAGCTACCTTTATATCGTTCTATGCGTTCGCCTGAGATCCGAGTGTAATTCGCACTGAATCCCCATCTCCATTTTCGCGATAACACTTTCATTGCGGTGTCCTTATCTCCTATCAAGTACACAGGAAAATAAAAGAAAGACGCAAGCGGACGGAGAGTAAGCTACGATGAAATTCCAATATAGCACGTAAACATTTTTACCCGGTATCAGCCATTAAAAGAGTCGACCATAAATTTCGCGTAATTTTACTATAATTTAGTAAACTTCCTCAGCGACAAAGTTTAAAACTTTATTACGCAAGACAATCAGCAGTTTACGGTAAGATTTCAAACGGCATGATACACGTACCAGAAAAAATTGAAAAACCAACTACCTCGCATATCCTGCGTTATCGTGAATACTAAGTTTTCGTACCGTATGTTATTTCCTAAAATAAAAAGAAACCCCAAAATTTTTTTAAAGAATCAAAAGGCATAAGTTATTCCGTTTCTCGAGGAGTTACGACAATCTTTTCTTATTATTTTACCTTTTTTTCGCCCCTATACCCAACCCTTGATTTACCCTCACCTCAAACACTACGTGCGTCAGTTTCGTCTCTCTTGGGCATGCGGCTTGTCCTCTTAGAGTTAACGTGAGTACGGTATAATGCATTGGGAATTACGTATACCCCGAGCGCTCACCGCTAGGGTGAAATATTTCCTATCAGGAAGAGGTAAGAAGTATTGCCACGTGAGGCAGGTACCAGCCAATAGGATTCGGTCAGGTGGGTTTTACACGAGGGAGTTGAAGTTTCGCTAAAATGTTTCTGCGAATAAATCTTGCTTACAGATAGGCAAGTTCAATCGACGTGCCTCGGCAGGGACGGCCCTTCATGTCAAAACTTAAAACTCCGCGAGCTTTGAATTCGCGTGGGTATCGCGATACAGCTAGCCATTAACTTCGGCAAAAATAATAATTGCCCGTGAAGCCCGAACGATTAAATGTAAAAAAATTTTAATTTGCCTCCCGCTACTCTCTGACGTGGTATCAATTGACGCAAGAGAAATACATCTGAACGCTCAACTGAATCTTGACAACCAGCGCCGGGCGTTGTCGAGGGAATAACGATTGTCAATATCTTCGTGGTACCACTTTCTGCCAGATGCTTTAGGATAGGTCAATTGAATTGGTACAATATTGAACAGCTGCCTATCGATGAATCATGAAGGGACGTACGAGTCGACCACTCGTAAGTTCAATGTAAACAATCGCGCTATTGAAATATCGATTGACGTTGATGGATAACTCTACTCGAGTGACGACTATGCAAATTTGAGGGTAGCTACGTAATAGATACAGATTATCTTTTGTCTACTATCTAGCGCTTTTCGTTTTACATTTCTCGAGGGTGAATCCATTGTCATTTCCTATATCGATTCCGATCGCTTTGAATGTGGCAAATGTGTTTTCGACAGAGAGACGCGAGGAAAACGGATAATAACACGTATACCGTGCGTAGACGTGCAATATCCTAAAATGCCGTAGGTCATTCGGATGAAGTTACATGGTAAAATTATTTGCCCCAAAGGAAAAGGGAGTCGTAATGCGGCACGACGGGGAATCATAGTTACCCAAGGTTGCGAGGGTTGGTATCCCTGGTAAACGTTAAAATTTCAGATATCTCGTGGTGACTCGAGAAAAATACAACGATAGACTCGAGAATTCGTAACGGGAAAAGCCATCTCTCAATTTGCATTTTCAGCATTTTATTCGCAGACGGATAACGACTTCATTACGTCGCTCATCAGGTATAAATGACATATTTGATTTCAGCCGTCGTTCCGCTACGTATCTATCTCTTCTTCTTGTTCCTCCGTTTTAACGAGGCGAGCTCTATCTTTCTCCTTTTTTCTCTACTTTTTATTTATAAACGATAGCCTCATTATATTCATCGCTCTCATTGGATATTTTCCTAAGGTCTGTATCAGTCAGCACGGTGTCTGTTCTAAAACTAGTTACGCGCTATGGCGCAGTTCGTCAATGGCAAACGACGTTCGATAACTCATTGAATCCAGCGATTAATATAGACGGACGTACCGAAAAGATGGACTTTTAATTCCTTCCATTCGGGAAACGGGTGGAACGAATAACCCTTAAACATCGTTACGTTTGCCTGGACAGGAAATTTTTCCTGTCGTCTCTGACAAATCTGCGCTTTCTCCAATTCTCGCGTTATCACTGCCCGCCAACGAGTCTTGCCAAACTTGGCAAATTATTTTCCACGCCTATACCTATACTGATTCACAGTTGCACCGATCGGATTATCGTTTAGTTGCTCCAATTGATAAATACGATAACGAACTAATTCCAAGATTAAAAATAAATTTCTCCTTCAGCCTCTCCTAACCATTCTATATTTTGAAAATAAAAAAAATCCCTCAGAAACGAATACGTACTTCTCTATCTCCAAAATTCATAACAGCACATCCACGTAAAGTAACTGGGTTACGTAATTCGGCGATATCAATAAATTAAGATAAATTCAATATTTGAACGTAAAACGTCAAACCACCGAGTCATCCTTCCACAGCCAAAGCGAACCGATCGATTCCATCAGGAATCCCCGTCGACTATTCCGACATTCCGCACGTTTTTCTTCTCAACGGGAACAAAGAATTATCCCAGCACAAAGTAAGGGATTTCGTTACTCATTGATTTCCTAAAGCGCAGCAGGAAATTCCGTATCCCCGATGATCCTCGTTCTCACAGAGAGCTTCATTTAACAGGAAACCACTGACTACGTCCGTTTGTAGAGTTTTATCTATGATATTATCAGTCCTGAGAAATGGAATACGTGATGAGCCTTCGTTTCGACCTTAGCGCGATATTGGAAATCGATAGCATCCCGAGAATGGCAACGAAAGTATAGCAGGTGTGTAACGACGTTCATGCTCATGAGCATCAGGTATCCAACAGTCCCCCCTTTTATTGCTGCCCGAGGGGACGAAGGCGCAGAAGCAAAAGCAAAGGGTCAAAGATTGGTTCGGGGGGTAAAGTGGTAGAGCCTGTTACAACTACATAGCCATAGTGCAAGATGAGAGATCCTGGCGATGTTAGAGGAACAGGAAGTGGAACAGGAACGGTATAAAGAAGGGATAAGGAAAAGGGTGAGGCCGAGTGATTGGTGGGAGCTAAAGGAGGTCGGTTCTGGAGGAGGGAGGGAGGGGGGAGGGTGGTGGTGGTGGTGGTGGATGGTTTGAACGACGTGGCCGATATACATCTTCGAGATCCGATAAGACAGGATAGATATGTTTCACGGCGTCTTACCTCTTTACCCGTATTAAATCGAATGCCAGGGTATTCTCATGCATGCCAATTCCCTCGAACGCCGCTGAGATTTATACGTTAACGTAAATATGTTGCCTACGACTTACCTGCTCCTTTGCTCCTCTGCGTTACCCCTGATATCGCCCTGTGCACCCTCCCTATAAATATATGTATACATATACCACGTATGTATACAGGAACACTTTCGAATCTTCAAGACTCACGAACACCTCTCCGAGCGTTTTACATCCTCTCCTCTCCAGCCTCGGTTGACTCCGTTACTCGCTGAGATATCAGATCCCTCGCGATATCATCTCCGTAAATAATGCTAAGCACCGTAACCAAGCTGTATACCCTCTAGCAAAGCCCTAGGTGCTCATGCGCACGTGCCAAGGCGGGAACCCCTTGCAGTTTCCTTTACCTTCGAACTCTTGCGAACGTTACGATTTCGCAATTCGTCGTGCACACAAGACATCACCGTAAAACCTATCGAACAGCTTTTCCTCTTGTATTTACCGCTCTTTGAATTTTTCGCGAAAACTCGAAGAATCCAGTCGTTCGGGGATATTACATCTCGAGGCTCTGCGCAGAGCTGAAATATAACGTATAAAGATGATATTCGATTCTTAAATTGAAATCGGCGTGTGTTACGTACCTATAGATAGTTCGTGAATACGCGGTACATGATACTCAGGATTAGTCAGGTATACATAGCACAGTGCCTTTGAACGATCTTCGATAATCATAGTGATAAAGATATAGTACGCTACCTTTGATCACTATGAAGTGATATTGTATCACCGATATATTTTCGTACTTCCCTATTACTTTTCTGAAATGTACGCCTTTTTTTTCTTTACTTCTTTTCCAATCGAAGAATCGCTGACAGATAGGCCGTACGTCGCAAAGACGGCTGTGCCCGTGCATTCTTTATGATCTATCCGAGTCAGGATATATAGGTATACCACATAGGTAATACGTATACTTATCTTGAATTTCAGAAATCCGACGCAATCCATATTTTACGGCTCGTAGAAACGCGTCAGTTGTTTTTTTGTCGCGTATTCGAGGCCTCGTGGGAATCTTTTATTTTCGGCTGAAGCAAACGTCAAGACGTTTCCGCAACTTGTCGTAATTTCACGTCGTACGAATACGCGAGAAGGAAATGAAGGAGAAAAGATAATGCCTCCAGTAGAATCATCGTCCACGATTAAACCCGAAACAGTTCCCAAGGTATCAGATATGTGAACGGTTGATAATGAAGAGGGCCACTCCGTCTTATCCGAGTTAACGAAAACCGTGTAATTAGTTGGCAAGCGGCTTGATTATGTGGTAAGTATGTAATTTGATTCTCCCACGGGTATAATAAGGTTTCCCAATTTCTCGAGGCTGTTATCTAACGTGACGAAATATTACCGATTACCCCCCACCGCGTTCTTAGATACCTTCTTGCGGGACAGAGACGGAACTTACGTTGCCACGAGATATCGACGCTGAATTAAATCAGACTGCTTTCCCGTTGTCTCTCGTAAAATTAAATAGCCGACCGTTTTCGCGAAGCTGTTCGCAAAAAATTCTCCAGCCAACCTCGCAGTCGTGAAATTCAGCGACTGCTCCGATACGAGGGATGGTAATCTACCCTTAAATGTGTGCAGGACGTTGTCGCGACGCAAGGAATGCCGAATCAATCGCAGCGGAAATAAAACGCTCTTCCTTCGGGATGAATTTAAGTCACGTAGAAAAACTATTTCAACGTGCGCGAATTAGCATTCCGCTGTGGCATTTTCGGTACGGAGACAATAGAAAAATCAGGCCGGGTTATTTCCATGGTAAATAATGTCTCGGGAATATGCATTGAGTTACCTACGTAGGTACAGGAGCTTTATTCGGGAATAAAGGGAAGAGTCGAGAGTGATTATTCTGCCGTAAGAGAGACTAACGGACGCCTGGACTTATTTTTGATACTACGTTATCGTGGCCACGTCAGCCCTGGAATGACTCGCTATGGAAAGAGTACAGTGATAATTCTTTTAGTAGGATCCAGGAGATTTTACCTTTTAATTAGGTAACTCGTTTGAGTAAATCACTGCAGGTATATAAGAGGCAGGGATGATCGCTTGCGAATCGGACTCGGGGAATTTTATTAGGCGGAACTATCGGCCGGGGGTAGATAAAGTTAGTAAGCCGGAATGGCTGTCAGGGGTGGCATCGGAAGAAATGGCTAGAAGAAGAAGAAAGAGTAAGGAGGGAGTGAGCGTAACAAATTAATGGGCCAATTATTTAAATTGTACTTTACGGGAAAGTGAATGCGCATTCAAACCCTCATTGTCCTTTACCTCAAATTACGGGACTGTTTATGTCCCCAACAGGAAGGCCTGTTCTTGGCTTTCCACCAGGATTACTTCAAGAATCCTTTCCCTTTTTCCACTCTGGCCACCAAACTCTCACCCTTCGCCAGAACGTATCCTACAGATATATACCCCCCCCCCTCCCCACCCCTCTCCCACCATCCCCTCTCTCCCTCCTTCCCACCTATCAACAAACCGGATACTGTAACTTCAACGTGACGTAGAAAATTAAATGGGACATTCAGCGAAATCGTACTGCGCGCCATAGACAAAGCCATTTCAATTAATCAGACGTAATGAATTTAATCAACTATAACTGAACCATCAAGGCAGATACAATAATTGCATACGCAATTGATTATTGTAATAAATATTGCACTTTGATTGCTCCGCTTGTTATCAATGCAATGAAGATAATAGGCGAAGGTAATGTCATAGAAATAATAGCACTTTCAAAATTACTGTCACTGTCATCTATATTTATATAATATATACATAAATATATATGTATATACAGCTTTTAACATAGAAACACGTTATAACGCGCTAGAGTAAATGTTGAGAAAAAGTGAGGAAAGAAAGCAGAGGACCATTCGTTCGAAAGAAAGAAGAAACGAAGGAAATAGAAAGAAGCAGGGAAAATTGTTCTCTGTTTCTTCAGTAGGAAAATCTGAAAGCCGCGGAATCGACGACGATGATTACTGGGGTTGATGTCAGGGAAAGAACTTAGGGGGGGTTCCGGGAAACGATGGTGGTTCACTTGGTGTTTCACGTATTTCAACGTGTTTCCGAGGGGGTTACGAAGAATCTAGGAAGGAACGAGTCCAATCTAAGCATCACGCTCCGATGGGCAATATCAGTGGCTTATCACCTTTCATAGCCCGACTCTTCCCAGCCACTTCGTATGTCCCCTAACATAAACTCGCACCGTCGTCATTGGCATTGACGGTTAAACAAGTTCGGATACCTGAGAGATCCGAAGAAACGTCAATATCTTATAACGTTATCAATCGTTTTTACATGAATCAGGCCAACCGCTTAATTTTGTGCCTCATTGGCGCGGCTAAAAAAAATTTTGAAAAAGTACGATTCACCGTGACACAATATTGACAGATATCTAATGGTACATGGAAACTCCGATACCAATGAAAGTGAGTAGAAAGTCTTTCTGGTCCAGAATAGCGCATGAGAGCTCATATGAGAATTATCGAACATGCAAAGCACTATGGACGGAATGATGCATCTTAGCTGGCGTGGTCGATATCGGAAACCGGTTTTACGCAGATAACAGTCGAATCTCACGGCTATCCCTGTATTAATAACAGCAATAACTCAAAGACTCTAGGAATAACGGGAGCACCGGCACTAGCTCGATATTCGCCTCCTGGTCCGGCCCAACGATAGTTCACCCCAGAGAGAAGCCAGAATGCAGATATGCAAGGATGCAAGCGCAGTGGCGCTTGACTACGTGCGCGCGCAAGTGTGAATTAAACGAAATTACAGTTCTCCTAGACGTAATGAAATACGCATAGCGGTTTGTTGCGCGGAGTCTGCGAATTTTCGTTACCGGATACAGCGAATAATAAAATAGAAAACCGAAACGGAGAATGCCCTATGCATTCCAGAAATAACACGCTGCGACGGAACTTATGGAAGTCTGACATGGTATAGGTCAATGTATGATTTATCTTCATGAGGTAATGTCGAGATGGACAAATATAAAAAAAATTGGAAATAGATTATTTAGACATTTTATTGTTAGAATCTCAAACGAATCATGATTTTTCTATGTCTGCCTTAGCTCGCCTCCTCTCTTTCTCTCTTCTTCCCCTTTTCCAGCATACGAATGCTCGGTGATTTATATATCCGCAGCTGTTCTTACTCTTTCGTCTTTGAGGTATTCCTTGGCTTTTCCAAGCTATGCTAACCTCGCTCATCCCTGGTGCCAGCTGAGCTTGTCTCTGTCTTATGCCTTCTCTCTCTCTTTCTCTCCCTTGCACTCATCTTTCTCCAGCATACTTCGAGGACGCGTCGCGTCGAGTTCCGATATAAAGGAGATGCATGTAAATTCGAGTAATTTTAAATCCTCGAGGAATGTATTTGCAGGGGGAGCCATCCGCGAAGCGATTCCAGCCAATACCATTCTTCTACAGGATAGTTGTATGCTAAATTGAAATCTCTTACGTAAATCATGCTGAAACAATGGGTTCTAGGGGTACCCGCGGTTCTGCCCGGGCGGGTACTTAGCCGCATTGCGGGGACCCGCTTGGCTCCCGGGCTTCTATCCTACAAATCCCTGATTTAGGTTTACTGCAAACACACACGTTACCTTTGCCTTCTTATCCTAACTAAACGTCATCGAGATTCCGACTAACTGGCTACTTCGCAGTTGGTTCTAGGATCCTTTGATCCTCTTATCGAATAACTCGCGCGTACTTAAAATCGCACCGAAATAATTGAACTCGCTCAAAGTGTCTAAAACGCATTGAACCTCGGCCTGGCGACGCGATCTGAAAATCAATTTGTCATGCCTATAATTTTCCGCGAACGTCCTGCCGTTATCAGTGCCGACCAATACTGTTAGAAGGGGGTCATATATCTAGGCAAAGGTTAATTCGCGGCACGATTTTTCTATCACGCACAGCGACGCGTCTGCGAACTCACTAATTTTTTCTCATCCGAATGTCAATAACGGCTTGTCAATTAGCGGCAGATTTAATACCAGGTATTTATCCCGAACGCGGCTGGCTGCCAAGTTGCCACCGACACGCCGATAACATCGAACCTATATCCAATCACTGAGTCGGCCGTTGGCTAACACTCGCGATTAATGCAATAATCTATGTATTAAAGCTACGGAACTCGAGCCGAGTGCAAAACACATTGCAGAAAATAATAGGTTACAACGGCAAGAAACTTTAACGGGGAAACCGTATTGGGCTTACCACTTTCCTTACTTGCGTAACGAGACATCAAGATCGTGAAAATCATATAGTTATATAAAATTAAACTGGACCGAAATTCACCAAAAAGATACTGCTAGAAATTGCAGTATTGAGCTGCTCTCTCGGAATCGTACAAATTTTGGGACCAAGAGTCACTTCGACTCGGATAGCAGATTCTGCGTACTGGCTCGTAATTGCCGTTAATTAAGAAAAATTCCAACAAGCGTTCCGTCCACATGGTCCGATTCAGGTGTGGGTGACGTCACAGCGTTACCCCCCCTGGGAACTAATTGACCTCATATTATCTACCCCTAATCAGCCACACTCAAACCTGTCTATCACACTCCTCTTGGTTGCCGTGTTGTAATTTGCAGACCGATATCGCTACTCCGTGTTTACCGTTACATCTGTCAGGCTAATGGACCCGGATTAGAGTTATCGCTGCACGCAATCGCATCTCTATCTTTCGTGTATCGCGTCGTTATGTATCATAGGCGACAATTCGCGAAACCGTGACTGACTTAATCCCCGATTTAATACGGGATTTTAACAACACTCGGCAATGTCCATTCACCGAATTCCATAGTAAGAAATAAGACCGCACTTGCGCGGAATAAATAAATTGTTCATAATTAATTCCTTGATTATCCGTAAAAACTCAAATATTCAAGAATTTACGTTTTACCCCGTTTATTACGGATATCGATTATCTCGAACTTTTCAATTATTACTCGAACAGATATACGCTCATACGTATTCGGGTCCATCCGAGCACGTAGCTATTTCATCCATAACGTATTATTCCCTTTACAACCCCATACATTTCACCCCATGCATAAATCGTCTTACAGCCATAGTCACCCTCTGACTTATACCGATCACATTTTAATGGCTTGTCCAGCCCCACGTGTGTATATATGTATGCATGTAGAATCGATTACTTCTACGAGTTGGCAAAGTACCTTCAAGTTTTCCCAGCACGTAGGCTGATGTTTGCAGACGCGTGCCGTAGGACCTGGTCACATATGTTTCCAGCAAACAATTCACACGACTTGGTCCCGAGCGCCGGGACGGTTCATAGAATCGCCCATAAGAATGAGACTCAGTAGATTGGGCATTTATACGACAATAGTCGAAGTCGCTACAGAGTCGATAATTAAATCCGATTAAAATGTCAGATACAAGAGAAACGTTGATAAAGTGACATTACGCAAAAATCATGGCCATGCAACAACCATATAGATATACTTCTCGATATACTCATTTCCAGAGTTAATGAAATTGATATCTTCCATGTAATCCGCGAGAAACACACGACGTATCAGTGTGTGTTATATAGATATCGAAATGTCCATAGTCGCGTAAAATATATTGATGATAAGAAAATCCCGTTTATTGCAAACATCAAGTTCCATAGGATCAATGTTTATAGGTGTCATAAATATGATATTGCTCTCACAGCCTTATTACGAGTCTATATTAC
Source organism: Trachelus iudaicus (assembly GCA_030142595.1). Lineage (NCBI taxonomy): Eukaryota > Metazoa > Arthropoda > Insecta > Hymenoptera > Cephidae > Trachelus > Trachelus iudaicus. Next base: position 289,487 of record JARQTH010000036.1, on the reverse strand, counting down.
CCTCGAGGTTCCCCAGCCTCTTCCAGGACACCAGCCAGTTTATTGTTTTTTTCTCTTTCGCTTCCTTCTCCTCCTTCTCATCTCTCTTCGCGTTCCACGCTCTCCTGGCCGCCGAGTTTATCACCCCTTCTGCCCATCACTCTCTACCGAATCACTCGCGACACCCTGTTTCTGCTGATAAATAATTTAACCGGCAAATCAAAAGGTCTATGGTCTTGTTATCGACCATAGGCGATATTATAATGATGCCAAATCATTCTGATCAATCGACTAAGGATATTGCATAATCATCACCCTATATACCGTGATGACCTCACTAATCTAATAATATACGTCTTAAAGGGGAGCGGTGAAATAAAAATTTTCAAAATCAAAATATTTGGTGATTAAGCGACAATATAAAAAATATCGAACAGCACGTTAGTAGTTATTGATGAATTTTACGTAATCGCAAAATAAGTCAAAGATAAATGCTGAAATTATTGATAGAAGCACAAGTGGAACTGCATTAATCTCGTGATAACATTCCACGAAACCCAATATTCCTGTGCAGCTCGTAAAGTCTAAACTGAGATTAATTCTTGTTGATAACACAGCAATAGAGATTATCAGTGCAGCGACAACTATTATCACGGGTCTCACAGACACAGTTCTAAGGTTGAACTATGAATTAGCCGAGAATAACCGAGATCAATATATTGAGTAGAATGATAAATTTAACAGCGACATCTAAATTGCTTTGTAGAAATTCTATTAAATTTTTCAAAGGTGATAATATCCTTTCATTATCTTTACTGTGCGCGTCAATTATTATATAACTGTATATTCAAGGACATATTATACCTACACCATATTCATATGAAACTAGATATAAATTTGGATATAACAATAAATCGTTATTGTCGCAGCATGCTTCCTTGTTTATATATTTAATAATAATAAAAAAGAACATAGTGGCTATACAAGTATCCCTGTTATGTTATGTAGGCTCCGCATTCACAAAATCCATAGAACGATTATAAACTAGAGCAATTAATTATAAGTCGTTTCCAGTATAACAAGTTCATACTGTAAATTCCGAAGCGGTTGCGCCGTAGCATGCCGCGGATATTTGGTTCACCATGAAACGCCGCGAAGGCTGCCCCGCACGTCTTCTGGAATGCAACGTTACCGCCTACTCTCTCTCTCTCAAGGAACGTCCATTTATCAATTACCTTGCAAGCTTCGTCGAATAAGCCGCGAAGAATTCCATTATCGGTGCAGCGAGCTCCACGAGTATTTATATTTACGCTGTCTCGGCTCTCTTATATTTATTTATTTATACGTTCGCAGGTGGGTCCGTTCTAGTCCCAGTTGCGAAAATACAACAAGATTTGAAATTTAGGACGAAGCGCATCCCGAACTGAGTAAAATACCGTGTGGTCGTACGTTTCTATTTTACTGGTACATTTCAGTACCGTCAAGCTCTAATGATGCTCCATGCCGATTTCCAACGTATGTGAATTTTTTCCACTAGCATTCAAATGATATATGCATATAATATATCATATTTCGGTATGTTTGTCAAAGTATCTAGCCATTTAGTATACATAGTAACTACGAATGGTGAATGATTATATCGTCCCAGTATTATTATCCTAAGAAGCATATTTACCTGATTTTCCAACAATATTGCAGAATGCTATTTGATATCGATTTTATAAATCTTATAAAAAAAAAAGAAAAGGCAATCTAGAGCAATTCACTTAAGACCCTATACCAGGACGAACCCGTATGCCATAGCCTATGAGGTTAAGTATAGATCGTCGACCTTAAACGCAATGGAGTTAAATGTGATTTTCGAACGAGCGAGCATCAGGCGGACTTCCAAAAGGAAATAACGTATGTTCAGTTTTTCTAATCGGATGTTCGACTGGCTCTTCCTGGATAATAGCTCGGTCGTAGGATTAGGGTGGAACAGAGGCTCGGATAGCTCTCTTATCAAATCGATAACTTCGTTTCATGGTCTCGATAAACTGTTTCCGTTAAAGCTGAATTTTAGGCATCCACCGGCCTGGTCCTCCTCTCTCCCCACACATACCATCCCAATGGGGGCTGGAAGATCGAATGTAGGTAGATAACTATAGGTAGGGCCAACTGAGCTTAATACGCCGTTGCATTTCCGTCGAATTTATCTGAACCAGCCATGTTGGCAGAAAAGGAAAAGTATTTTCGCAATCGTCTGCCCATGATGCTCTAACTAGATTCCAATGCTCAGATGACTAGGAAAAATAATCATTCCTCAGGAATAAATTTTTCTCTAGACACCCTTCTTGGTACCCATATAATTTTTATATGCATATAAATACCACACGTGTGAATTGCCCACCCTTATATATAATCTTGAGGGGTGAATTCGAGTACCAGTGGGGCACTGTAATTCCTAATATAACTAGCTCGTAATAGGCAATACCGGGTAGATGCGTGCAAGGGATGGCGGTACAGTCTGATCGTAAGATTCTCAGAAATTGGTTATTATCGAGCGATGATGCCAAGGGTATAAATATGAGGGGGGTCTGATCCCTTAGGATTTACCACATATCAATTGTGCCTGGGAAGGATACGACGACGGCTTAAGATTTTCTAGTGTATCTCGAATACGGAGAAAGCATCCTTTAATCACGATCTGATAAGGCAACGCTGACTATTCCGGGATAATAATCCGTGAGAGTGAGAATGCACGGGATAAGTAAGAGCTTCGATCGAGCAGACTGTATTCCGAGTGGCAATTATTATTTCCACGTGAAATGCGATCGCATCCTCGAGAAAACAAGAATATCCATTATCAGGCGTTGACTGGGATCTTTTGTTCCTGCGTTAAAATTAAGTACGCTGCGACGCCGTCGTAGCGCCACCGTAACATCGGGACGTTTGTGCTTCAAGTTAGAAATTCAAAGGAACCGAACGTCGTCTTAGATTTTTACTCTTGGCCGAGCAGCCGTGCTGCACTGACTGTTGGCGTTTCTCATGTAATCCGCAGAAAGAGCAGTCATGGGAATCGTTAACAGTCGTTTCCCTCTTTTACTTATTTTCTCCTCGTTTCTTCCATGCACTCTGACTTCTCTGCCGCACTCTATTTCCGACCTTCTTCAGTGCCTCGTCTGCCCTTTGCTTTCGGCCTATCTGCGCAGCATCCCTGTACCACGACTACATTCGAGAAACGGTCTGACTTGACGTCACGATACACAGACGTTACGACACACCGTGATAAAAATGTCTGCCAAGCGACGCTACGTTCCGGGTATAACGTGACGCGACGTCAACGGTGTCAACTGACGGGGGGGACGTGGGAGAATGTGAATTTTTTGCCCCCTCCCGACCGTACATTGTTTGCCCCGGATATTCCATGACCAAGAATCGCTGTGACGTCAAGGGAATGGGTCATTGTTTCCGATGCTATTGTTTTTGCCATCCCCTACTCAACCCCGTCCCTATTACACCCTTAAAGTATACAATGGAAAAGCGAAGAAAAACGCATATGAACCGACTACGTCACTTCACTCCCCTAGCGCCTCTCTACGTATAACGACACGCGCGAGACTCAGTGGCTGGTAATTTGGTGTATTGGGGAAACAATTTTTCGGAAATATTTTCAATCTTTATTACCAGTCGAGCCATCAGCGCTTTTATTTTACTCCTGGAAAAAAAAAACGTTTCCACGTACTCTACGTATGCCGATATACGGCGAAAAAGATTTGTCAAAGTACTAGAAAACATCGTCAATTTCCTTATCGCCCTCAACCCTCATTTTCCGTCAGAACTCACGAAAACAAAATCGAAAAGCAATTATTCTCTTATAAACGCCATCGGCCCCGATTTCCCCATGAATCAAACGTCTCCCACTACTACCCTTACGTATATGCACGTACCAGAAGGGTACGTCCGCATACGCTATTTACTCAACTCTCATCGCGAAGCTAATCTATCTCGAGCTCGGACAAACGTCAAAGCGATGTGGCAGAATAATGGCGTGGCGACCCGAGCTGCGGTTAGACAATGATGTTCCGCCGCTTTCGCGCACCCTTCCATCCCTTTGGAGCACGCACGCATTCCCTCGCGGCCTCGCTGCCTGCACGCAACACGTTTTCCTAATTAGTGTCTTCGCACCGCTCATTTGTCAAAGCCGGGTAAACGCGTCGATGCCAGCGCGAACATTTCATCCCTCAACTGCGTTGGATAGCCTGAAAAATGGCTATCTGATCCACGTACGATTTCGACACAACTTTTCATCCCTTAAATAATACCCCCGGTAAAACAGTCATCCATTCCAACCTAACCTCTCGCATCGTACCACTGTTACGTCAACTTCCGTTTTCCCAACTCATTTCTCTCCTCGCACGTTTTACATCCCTCTCAATTTCACTTCATTCCTTTTTTCCCCCCTTTTCCAGCCGTTCCTCAGATGCCTTTATTTTTCTTATTCCTCTCTGGTCGCAGCCACCACGACACATTAAATGCAGGTACCCCGGTTGGAAGTAATGGCCACGGGTATCGATTCCTTTACATAAGGGGTTGAAATTCAATTTATGATACGTGCAAAGTTCATCTTATTCCCTGAGCAAAAAGGTGTACCACCATGATAGTTTACTCGACCAATGTTCCTCGAGGATCTCTCTACACGGGGCAGTGCAAGTAGATCGGTGGTAAATAGAGTGATACGTATAGACAATATCCCAGAAAGTCGACTCCCGCTAACGAAGTTCTTCGAAGTATTAGCAAGCGCGACGTCCGACAATCTAGCAAATATGTAATCCAGTTATTCGCAGGACGGCAAAGGGGAAAACCTTTCATTTCGTTGGCTGCCCTGTAACAGGAATAAAACCGGTTCCTTCTTTAATGGCTCTAACGTATTCCTAGAGAGTACCTTTTTCCTAGGGAAGGCTTTTGGATGCCTCTTAGCACTTTCGACTAAAATAGAATTACCGGTGTCTCACAGCGAAGGCAGGAAATGAACTTCTGCAGTCCTATCAAAATGTACATACTTTGGGGGGCTTGGTCTCTCGCGGTTGTTTCTCATGTAAATTTCGTGACAACTAAGGAAAATCCTTTGCAACTTGTTCGAGAAGTATTCAAAACTTCAAGGGCATCCACATGAAACGCACCAACTTCCCCATCGTCCCGCCGTCCATCCTCACCACTATGTATCTCTCAATTTAATTTCACGCTTCGAGCATGTTTACTCGCCCCATTGGATAATCGAATAAAATTTCGAAAACTTTTACAAATTTAATCCCAATTTTAATGTCCACCATGTCCATCCTACCGGTACGGTCCCTTGCAGTTCCCTCCTCATCCTCCTCCTCATCCATCGACCTGCCTCATTCTATACTTTTAAATTATAATCTATTCTCGAAGTACCATTGAAATTGAACTAGCAATGTTTCCCAGTTAATTTTCAAACTTTTTTTATAACTTCAGTCTGGAAATCGATAGGTCATAACTCCTTAACTGCGATGTGCATTCATCCGTTAATCAAATAACATACAATATGCCATTGTTTCGCGTAGCGTGACAATCGATAAGCGAACAAAAGACTTTACTTATCAATAGATTAACGATCGGCGTAACGAAGGTGGTTCGTTAGGCCATGATTTTGCATAAATTTCGTAGATCGATCAATTCCACGTATACCTCCCCCAAATATGCCCCGAAGCGAATACCGATCACCATTATTCAAAGCGAACCCTGCATAGAATCGGCCGTCCTCCCGAGCATTCAAACTCTTAAGAAACCCAAGCAGCTGCATTAAACCCACAGGAACGCGTGCCTTCGCTTTACGCAATTTACTTAACCGTACGGAATCGTTTTACCACGAGAGCGGCTTAACGTTAGACACTAACCAAGTATCAAGCTTTAAATCCATTCACGGTAACCGTACCACGCAACCTAGCTGCTACACTTGAAAGTGTTAAATCTCAGCTGATGCGCCAAGCTCAGCTACAAAAGTAGATTCAGACTTTCTTAAGCAGCCCGGCTCGTTTGCCTAGACGCTTGTAAGTAGATAGCCACAATACGTAGTCAGACGCTACGGTATTTACGGCTGGAGCTAACATCGCCATTCCTACGCTACTGTATTCTTCTGCACGGTATACTCATAAATCTCAGTGCAAATTATGACACGTATTATGCACAACAGCATAGCGATGACTTGTTCACATCGTCGAGGGTATATTTACCCAGTCATACCAACAGTTGTAAGTCGCAACCTGCTAATTAATCGTATACTCCTTATCCAGGGATCTTCATCCCATCTTTAGTCCATTACGTAATTAGGGTACGAGCGCCGTATATCATAAAACGATCTTCAGGGAAATACGACTCTGGTGTGAAGTTTACACCCAGCCTGGCTACGATTTCAAGTAATAAATTTATGACCGACGTCCATAAGAGTAACAAGCATCCGATGATCACGTGTTACGAGTAAATTTATTCGTTTGAGGATCCGAAAGGAAATTTTTTTAGAAAAACAAATTTCATACGGAAAATCTTGTTTTTTTTTCCCCGATAAGCTACATCGTCGTCTCGACACTTCATACTCGCGCTTTCGCAATCGGCTTATGCAAACTTAATCGTTCTTTCCCTGGTAGCACCCTCCCTCGCTGTGTACCCGCGCAAGGGCGTAGAAATGCGGTAAATATAAATGTCATATTCGCTGTGCCGTTGCTACATGCTGCTGTACTATCATCCTACGCGTTCCCGTTGCTCGCTGTTGATTTTTATTTTTCATCTCGAAAAAACTTGTGGCCGGCTGTTGCGCGAACAAACAAACGTTACGTACCAATTTTCAGCGACTGGCAACGCATTTCCCGATAGCGACTCTTTCGTACGTGCTTTCGTGCGTTTTCAACGAACAATCGTCGCACGACCGGATCGTACTTTATATTGGTTTTGAATTCGCGAGTTGTCCCAGTTTCGGGTATGCTTGCAGTCGCCGACCGCCAAAAAGTTTTCCGCTTTCGGCTTCGCCTTCGCTTCCGGAATTGCTTCGATGAGTCTTGTATACACAATATATATATATATATATATATATATATATATATATATATATATATATATAGAGGAATAGACAAAAAATATAGGACGCTTCCTCGAAAATAATTTCCTACCATACCGACACTGACTTCTGTTGATTATAATTGACGGATTTCAAAACCTGTGATACCTTTCGTCGATAATTTAATAAACATATTTTATTATTTAATTCTGTGTCGCCTAACTTCCTAAAAGCGTCAGCCCCAAGCTCTTCCACAGATACCATATCGCACACTCATCATGAACGTACGAAATTTTACTACCGATAAACGTTACAATTTGTAATCGCTACCGATACTGATAATCCAAGCTATCCTGTCTACCGCGACTCTTGCTTATCGAAATGTTATCTTATACATGTCAATACGCCCAGATGTAAATTAAGGTTTAGTACGGTTCGGACAGTAGATTCCAAAACTTCGCAGTGACTTGGCAGACCGTCGAAGAAAATAAAGTTTTCATGAAAATCAGCCGAGTAAATAAAGTGATCGGTCATTAAAATATACAACCTATGTAAAATAAGTGAATAACCACAACAACAAAAATCAGTGACCACTGGACTGTTTGTTAAAAGGAAAAAAAAAATGACCGCGCTATCGTGGCTGAACAAGGAGTTCCTTGAGGATATTTTGAAAAAATCTGAAAAGGACAGTACGATTAGCGTTACGCAATTCGATATAAAAGCTGCTACAAGCGTGGGTAAGAATTATTCAAGTGAGGTCCATAGAATCCAAGTAGATACAACTCGCGGGGATAAATCGGAAAAGGTTTCGTTAATTATGAAAACGATGGTAACACAGGTACCAGAGATCATGAAAATGGTAAGAAAGATTCAAGATACGTATGCATACGTATCTGCTTATACATATATAAGCAATATGAATAAAAAAAAAATAAACGATCATTGTTTTTTTCTCAATTTCAACTTTCATGTCTCAGATCGAGGAATCGGGACTATTTCTAAATGAAATTACCATGATGACGAACACCCTGAAGAAGATGAACGAACTCCTGGAACCCGACGAACGATTATCGCCCAGGCATATTTTTGCGTGTCTGAAAATACCCGTCGTGATTATGGAAGATTTGACACCATTAGGATATCGCATGGCGACTTCCATAAAGAAACTCGACTTGGCACACAGCTTATTGGCAGTTCAAAATTTGGCCAAGTTCCATGCGACTTCGCTCGCCGTCTGTGAGCAGGTAGGCTTGCACTTGGACACCTTGGACGGCATTTGAATAAAAAGTTTATTAAACAAAAAGAAAAAGTGACGTGGTTTGAGAAATAGCTGAAGATATTGATTACTGATATACAATATCTATATATCTTCTGTAACACAAATTTCCGTATTACCTTTACCAGGATCCGAAACACAAGACGTTGTACAATAAAAATTTGTACTTACAAAAACGACCAGAGAACAGTGAAATGTTCTCTATTGCCTTGAAACAAGTCGGTAAGGTCATCGCCGATTGGCCCGAGTTGGATCCAAAATATAGCGAGAAATTAATAAATTTCGCACCACATTTCTATCGAAAACTGGGAGAGGCCTTGAAGCCGATAGAAAGTGACTTCAATGTGATAATACACGGCGACTATTGGATCAACAATATGCTATTTCGTTATGATCAATTTGGAGAACCGACTGAGCATAAACTTGTAAGCTAATTCAAAATTTTCACCGACAGACGGCGCCACCGACAATTGTTCTAAACCATTGTACGTATTCGCAGATCGACTTTCAAATTTCCGTCTGGAGCTCGCCTGCTGCAGACTTGCAGTATTTCATGAACAGCAGTTTAACGGAAGATGTGTATATCGATCATCGTGATCGATTACTGAAGGAATACAGACGATCACTCTTGATTACAATGAAACGATTGGGATGCAAAACACGAACGCCAACGCTGCCGGAGCTACAAAAGGCTATGAGACGAGCTGAAGTTTTTGGCGTAATAGCAACCTTTATATTACTGCCTATGTTAATGTTCGAGAATCGAGACGGTCTTCGTGTGAATGAAATATTCAACGGCCAAGATAACTTACCATTACAAAATGAACTTTACCGTGAGATACTCGTTAGACGAATTCCTGAATTTGAAAAGAGTGGAATACTCGATGTTTAAAGTTTGCAGCGAATTGGCGAAGCACTCACAAAAATTTAACAATATTCTTGTAATGCTTGAAACGACTAATTTTCTTTTAAATATATGACAAATTTTAAAAACACGTGTAATGCAAATTTTTGCCATTTATTACTAATTATAATAAGCCCAGAAGTAACGTCCAATTATCACTATAATCAATCATACCTGATACCTGTTGAACCTTTGTTAGCCAATATGGAATGACTAGAAAGATATCGCAATTTTTATCATTCTCTTCACGGTCGTGCGTATCTTGCAGGATTATTGACATCAAGAGAAGAACTAAGTATACATTGTAATTCATACATGAGATTGAGTGTGTAGAAATAGATAAACAATAAAGAACACTTAATAGTAAAATAGTAAAGGTAAATCATCGATTAGATTATTATCTCTCAGTATTATTTCAAAAGAACACTCACCTAAAGGGCTTTTTAAATTTTCATCTAAATAAACGTTATGGCAGTCAATAGTTTTTAAATGTCAGTCAAAATTGTTTCATGAATACAATTAACGTTTTCATACACATAGCGGCCGGTATTCAGACTCAGTTCTTCGTTTCAAGCACGATCTTAAGACATCCTCTACCATGTCTTATTGTTACTATATCTACGGTCTTAAGACTGTGCTTCGTCTCAAGCATTGACTGTGAATACGGATCAGCGACTGTACTACGAACAATATACTATTTCGTTATGATCAATTTGGAGAATCGGTCGAGGATATATTTGTAAATTAACTCAAAATAGTGCCGTCAGGTGGCGCCACTGACAAATTCCATGTAAAGTTCTATCCCGAAGGACGAAAAGTAAAAACTATCGTCTATATTCGCAAATTGACTCTCAAATGTCTATATGGAATTGGCCTGCCGTTCACTTAGAGTATTCCATGAATAGTAGTGTACCAAAAGGTATATTTCTCAATGATCGTGATTAACCACTGGAGGAACACAGGACAATCACTTTTTATGACCATGAAACGTTTGGAATGCAAAACAAACGACGCTGACATTGCAAGAGGTCGAAAAGGTTTAACAGCGATGAGATTTTTTGTGTACTGGCAATCTTTCCGGTACTGCCTACGATTATGTTCAAGCAAAGCGACGATCTCCATGTTGAGGCAGTACTAGACGATCATAATGATTTATCATTTGAAAATAAGGCGTAAGGTGCTCGTTAGAAGGTTCTCAATTTGAAAAGAGTGAATTATTGCACGTGTGAAGAATACAATGGATTCGCGAGGCACTTGCTAACATTAAACCATATATTATAATATTTAAGGCAACTAATTTTTCAAACTATAAGACAGATTTTATAACTGCCTCTGATCGAATATTTGGCAAGCGTGGTTAGCTGCGACTTGAAAGACCAGCCGTAAACGTTCTGTAGTTCAATTTTGCATGACGAATCGCCAAGCTGGATTTAATGAAGGTCTTATTGGTGATTTATAATTGAGAAGCTACCTCCTACTGATATTTACCTTAGGTTTATTTAAACTCTCTAAAAAGATAATCTATTTTTTCCAGTAAGACTAACGATATTAATAGATTTACTAGAAAAATAACTTATAATTTTTTGTAGGTCTTACAGCGTTTTTAAATCGCAAAATATTCTTACAATGACTAGAAGGTATGTCTCAGTACTTTGTTGAATGAAAAATTTTTCCAAGGTCAACAAATCTAATGGGATTAGAGTCGCACTCATACATGACTACAGCATGGATCCGATGTAAGAAAATTTTAACAGTTGCAAATGTTCTCTCTGTCAGAGAAACTAAACAAGCCCATATTTGAAAGGTGTATTCGCCAAATACTATTTGCTAATAATTGATCGATACAGTTCTGCTGTGAAACTTCTTGGCAATAAAATTACAATGTGGATTAAGCTTGATACTCAATATTCCCAGCAAATTCTGAAACTATCAGAGCACTCTTATCAAAAAGCAAAACCATTTGCTAAACCAGTTGAAGATAATTTAAACATATCAATGCGCAGAAATGGTTGAGTCAATACTATACTACTGCATTATGATAATCCTAGGGGACTGATAGTAGAAATATTTGTAAATTGATTGTAAGTTTCATCATCATCTGGCACCACTTCTCATTGAACCCTACTTAATACGAGGAAAACTATTACTCCTATTCGTAGGTAAACTTTCAATTAGTCTGATGGAAATCACCTGGTATAAACTTACAGCACTTTATCAGTACTAGTTTTTCCTATGAGGTGAAACTGAATCATCATAACCTTCTTCTGGAATAATACAGAAGGGAATTTTCACAATTAATGCTACGTTTGGGATATAAGATATCAGTACGAACTACACAGAAGCTAGAGCAGCTTATGAAATGCCTACTTCATATGGAATAATAGCATGTGTTGTACATGCCTTATATCCTGGTGGATAAAACAAATGTTAACACCATGGGAAAGGTTTTAGACAACAAAAATAACTCAGTAATAGATAACAAGATGCTTTACAGAGTACTCGTCAGAAGATTTCCTGAGTGCGAAGAAAAGGTTCTACTAAATATTTGAATTTTGTCTCTAAACACAATAGGACATGGATGACACTATGGCAAAATAAACCAATTAATTCAGGGTAAGTAACATCTGTTATATTATTTTTAATTAGACAGCTATGCCAAAATGACTTTGACGTAAGAAAATATCTTCTGGTAAATACATTCTACAGTAAAACGTCAATGCTGTTGACTTGACCATTTTATCAAGTTAGCTGTATGCTAAATATAACCATATAAACCAGGCAGCCATACAAAGTACTCGGTATTAAAACACTTATGAATAATATTGAAAGTCTGGCCAAAATATTTGACGTCACTCAATTTGAAGAATTCGGCGAGTTACCGTTTCGACCGTAATTTGTTGAGGTAATTTAGAACTTCAGAATACACACCCAATATGGCAAAGACTAAATAACTCTATTTGTATTTAAAAAATGACATTTAAACGACGAATGTATATCCAAAATGAAAATATTTACATGATAAATCAGGGCTGTAATATAATCTGCAATTTTTATCTACAAGCTATAATATATTATATTGCATGAAACATTATTAACTGATATGGCATTATCCCAGCATACTTTAGGCAAAAAACAACAGTGATTGTAATATCCACTTGAATTTTTACTCTAATCAGTTTTCAAATTACAAAAAAAAAAGTGAATTGATAAATCCAAAGCTTTGAGAGATTCACGCAAATACTGTAAACGGTATATATTACTTTGAAAATTCTACATGTCTTTTATCTTTCATTCAACAGTATTAGTCTTAAACAAAGTTGATACTTTCGCGGTAACATGCAGCGCCATATAAAATTATTACGATACAATGTAACGAATTGTAAAAAGTTAAAAAAAACAATGAACAATCACACAACGATTTTTCAGTTTAAAGATAAACACAAAAGAAAAAGATACATTTAAGTTTTGTTTATCTACAATGTTGCACTACACGTACAGTCAGCATTACTATACGAAATGCGGCTGCTTGCCAAGATAAAATCGTTATGCTGACGAATATACTACGTGAAAAACAAAAATCAAATAGAAAACAAACTTTTCTAGTATAAATTTGCGACGAAGTAGATAAATCAAGTAAAGAATGTAATGAGAAAGGTATAAAAGTCTCAAGTAGGCAGGATCGATGTGACATTGAGAAACATGATTAATGATAATTTGGTCACTGACTTCTAACTCTTCTTAGTATGTATGAGTTATAATATATACATGCATATGCAACACAAATTCTTTTTGGTGCGAACTGAAATAATCGACAGTAATAGGTTAGCTGAGCATGAATCTGGCAGAACTGCGCGACAGAAAATAAACGTGCTAACAATGCAATATTGTTGTAAAGATTGTTAATAAATATAGGAAACGTTGCGCATGATATTTCCGACAGAATAAAACGAAGAGATCCATATGTAATGAAAATTTAAGTCGAATAACTAAAAGATTTGATAAATACAAATACTATAAAATTACTCACCGACTTGCGAAACATCTCCGCGCACTGAAATCACTGCTATCAGCAGGATGCATGTCAAATGCAATCTCATCGTCACAACTCGTGGAATTTTACGACTAAAAATGCAGGTTAAAAATAATGGCGTAATGCGGCGAACTAAAAGCCACTTTGCAGCAACTACAGAGTACGATCCAGTACGTCCCCCTTTCTTCGCTGCGTAACTCAAGACGCGTACTGTAGATTATAAATATGAATAAAATTATTGTTATTAATTAAACGTTTCGTATAAAAATCTTTGTATTTGAAGATAAAAAAGATATTTAAAAGAACTGCTGTAATAATTGAAATTCTTACAAATATTTAATGGAGCACATTAAGTCTCATATTGACTATCGTAGTACAACACGGGAGGCGCTAGTTACCACCAAAGACAAATATTCTTCTAAATACAGTAGCTTCGCAATTGATTTCTGTGCAAGTAGGTCAATATTTAACAGGTATTGTTAGAGAAACTTTATGATTTTATGTACTCCGACGTTTGCTTAATTATTTAATTCTATTTTAATGTATAGTTACAGTCCCGCCAAAGTGTTGAGCGAATATTTGATGCTTTTTGAAGTTATGCCTTGTGTTTCCCGTTAGCAACTGTTCAAACATCAAATTAAAAATAGCATAATTATTGAATAAGACAGTTAACAAATCTACGGCAGGTATGATGTATGTACAAATGAAGTTATAATACCGATATAATTTTTCATCGATCGAGGGTATAGTTGAAATTTCGTACAGACGGTAAGTATACTAATAAATTCCAATGAAAAAAATAGGAAAATATTATTTATCTATATTCTGATTAACATCCAAAGAAAAAATCGCAAATAAGGATCATACGCGATCAATTAAAATCGAAAAGAAATCAAGAAAAATATCATTCCACGTTTGAATTAGGCCAGCCATGTAATGCCCGCCACTGGCGCCATCTAGAATCTAGGGGAAAAAATATAGTACTATTGTCGCTGGCCACAGACGCCGCTAACTTCACTTCGCTCCATTCTGCACCTGACCCGATGTAGCGCAACAAATTCCTGTGGCTCTTCGGGCCAATATGGCGCTGCTGAGAATTCGCGTGAAAATGTCGTAGTGCTACCTCGGGCAGTGCGTGGACCGTGCGGCTGCGGGAAAAGCCGGAAAACTTTTCGCGGTCAAGACTCCTCGCACGCGACGTTACTGTGAAAAGCTTTTCGTGGATATTCCTCCGCTCGGACGGCACGTATTCTCGCCCTGAATTTAATCGGGGCTAGGAATTCTTCCTGCCAACACTGCTGCCAAGGTAGCATGCCCACCTATGCATTTTAATATATGTTTGACAATATAAATGGAGTGTAGTGCGGTGAATGGGTCATTTTGTCACTTAAATTTACCATCGATAGTATCAGATTGTCATGGCGTGGTGATTCGATAAGAATTTTTGAAAATTTTCTAACCTCGAATCCACTAAGATATATTTTGGGATTTTATTCAATTTTAGGAATTATTTGCCCTCGAGATACTTATTCAAGTGTTTAGTTTGCCGAAAGCTACGTCACGGAGTGCCACGTAAATTTTCGATGGTTCTGTCTCATCACAATTATAATTCCTCACTATATCTATAATTTTTGTTTTAATATTTTGGATTAATGCTTCTTTGATTACTTATTTTTATTTACATTCTTTTTACATAACAGCCACTTTTGATATTTGATATGGACTTATGTTTTGGAGTATATGTTAAAAGTTTACATATTTATGTATAATTTATTTGTATCAGGTGTTTCAACTGGAGTGATCAGTACAATTCGTTTTTAAAATGCAACGTGTATCGAAAATTGTATAAAACAAAAGTTAATTTATAATATAAAAAGTTCTTCCCGTAATCGTTAGTTTGTCCGAGAAGACTTCCAGTTTGATCCAATAATGACAGTTTTTGGTATTCAATAAATAGTATAAATTAAATAAGCTTAAAGTAATGCTTCGCGATGTCACGTTGATAATTAAAAGTTATCGATATTGAAAAATCGGATGTTTATATAGCTAAGATTCAACAACGACCGGAAAGCATGAATAGCAATGGCTAACTTTGCATTTCACTTTGATATCATCATACTTATTCATTTTCACCTATGAAATTACTCGATTGGCATTCATTTTTGTTTAACACACTATTCCCACTAATTATCCCGTATTCTAATAAAAAAATTAAAAAGGCGAACATCACTTCAACTGAATCACCCTGTACAATTTGTCCAAAAATTATTATTCAGTTTAAATTATCGGTCATCATTTAATTTCCAATTCTATTTATTTAATTGCAGCCAAGTAATTACCAGAAAAAAGCACGTTAAATGTAAATTGGGTCAGCACGCGATATCATAGCTCGACGTAGCGGAAGAGGAAGAAGAAGAAGAAGAGGAAGAGAGGACCCAAAAGAAGAATAGAAAATAAGCAATACGCAAGCATAAACGAAATAAAAAGAAGATATTCTTAAAATGGATAGTTCAGAGTACGAGCTAGTACGTAACATGACGCTACTCTTCTTCTTCGAGCGTTTGATGGACAAGGGCGGTCCCCGTACGCTACACGATCTAAGCTGCCAATTCGGCGCCAAAGGGTTCACAAAAGAGATGCGCCAAATTGCTGGTGGTTCTCAAAGTGGCCTAAAAAAATTTCTCGCCCAGTATCCAGCTTTGTTTCTAATCGATGGCGACTACGTCTTCGTCAACGCCTTCCAGCCGGTCGTCGAAGAAGACAATGGCAGTAAACTCAGTGGCAAGCGAGATTATGCAAGAGAGGCCGTGGAGTATTTCTCCAATAAGCTGATGCAATACGGAGTAGGTACTGAAGTACCAATTAAAAGTCTCCTGGGCCACAGATCACAAGCATCCCCAGAAGTGCGGCACATATCCGGTCAGCACTACAAGGAATTTCGTGACTTCCTCCTAAAGTATCCCGATGCTTTTGTCGTCACCGAGGACAATGTCATCCTAAAGCAGTACGAGGGTATGAAGGCAGAGCAGCCGTTTAGAGAACTAGAACCGGAAATACCAATAGATCCGGAAGTCACCGCTAGACTACTGGATTTCTTTGCCCAGACCATCGAGCAAAAGGGTCCCATACTTGTAGATCAATTGTTTCATATGCTGACTGGTGTGTTTCCTCAGGAGACCTGGACATCGATGTTCAAGACACCTCAGGATCTATCAACCTTCCTTAAGATGTTCTCCGATGCCTTTCATGTTCAGAGTAACATGGTTACTCTGATAAACAAGCCTAAGAACTTTGCGATTGATCCTCCTAAGGTTGCAAATCAGAACAATAATACTTCTAGTGCTCAGTCGTCAATCAGAATTGCCAGTCCTATGCAAATAGCTTCCCAGACAACGTCCCAGCCGGACTCCATCACGTCGAATAACTCGGCTTCACAGCCAAACTCTCTGCAAAACGTGTCGCCATCCTCAAACGAAAGTAACAATAACTCTCCACCGGTAAGTCTTCAGCAACAGACCTTGAAGCAGAGGATCAACACCTTAGTGATGAAGACCCTGGCAGATAATACTGAAAAGGATCGCAGTCTCCAGACCGCCCAGATGGGTGATGCCTGGAAGCTCAAAGTACTCCAGCAGACGAGAGTAATAGTGAATCCTAAGGAAAGTCTTCAAATTGTCGAGGACATCATAAATCCTAGAAGGCCACCACCTGATGGGAGAGTAGTCGTATCCTTTGATTGTGAGGGTATCAATCTTGGAGTCAAAGGCAAACTGACTCTTCTACAGATTGGTACTATGAGCGGCCAAGTCTATGCGTTTGACCTCTTCACCTGTCCAAACCTGGTGCAAGCCGGAGGACTCCAGAAACTCCTAGAGAGTGAAAACGTTATTAAGGTAAGCCCTACAACTCCATGTTGATTCTCTTGTTCCTTTCTTTTTTTTTTGGTATATCAAGCTTCTTCCTGAAACAGAGCATATCTTTCAAGAGATCATCTATTCCTATTAGTACGCTGTAGCTATCCTGGGAAAGTTCAAGATATAGGATCTAGCTGTGGCTTCTAAATGTTTTATACGTCTATCCCATCCCATGGGAATAACTAAGAACGTAAGGCAGTACCAGGCGCCGGCGCTGTAAAATTCATCCGGAAGTTACGTCTTCCCAGTCTCCTAAAGTTACGTGAAATATGTTCCAAGGTGAAAATTTCGATTTCTATCCTTTTCCTGCCTGACGACCTTTTTCCTCTTATAGGTTCCTCCCAAGTTTCAATGCATTAACTGTCGAGGGATACAAAGGTGAAATGATTTTTGAAAATATCATAGAAAACTCACTGAGAGCGCAGAAGACCCACATCAGGAATAACAGAATAATTAGCTAATTCCATCTCAAAGAGAAATTTAACTTCCTGCTCGCTCGACACGCACATAAATATATATACGTCACTTGCGTATAATCGATAAAAAAACGTGATATTTCCTCAGGTGTCTCGCATTAAGAACACCCTGAGAAATCATTACGCTCGATCATTCTAATTTTAGAAAACTGACACAGTCACGACCCGAAGGCTTTTGCGAAACATTCAATTTTACCAAAAATAGACTTCTGGATCCATGATGGACGACACGCACCGCGTAACTATCTAGCTGTTGAACATGATAATCCCGATATGTCAGTCTTCCGTCGATACCAATTCGATTCCATTGCGATCATGAGATCCAATTTCAATACCTGAACCCGCGTCAGGAATAACAATGAGAATCGGTCACAACAACGAAGTCGCTTAGAGAAGCGCCCTCGTTGTCTTCCATAAAAATCGTCAGCCGTGAAAGTTTGCAGCGTGATTAAATTCGCAGAGGAAAAGCGTCGAGACATACGAACACGTAGAAAGTGGAACCGGTCGAAATTTGCGAATCTTTAGAATTAAATTGTCCTGAGAAAGAGAGTAAATATAGAAGAAGACTAACGTTGCCAAAGAGTTGTTTCTTTATTTTCTATATCAGAAATTGAGTAAGCTTCTGGTAACAGTCTTTGCACCCAGTCGTGACCCAGATAGCTGTGGTCACTGGCTGGAAATAATAAGGAGACCTTGCAAGGGTTGCTCTTTTCAACCCTGTCTGCTTTCTTATGGTAAAAGAAACCCTTCTGCAGTGCTCGTATCTGTTTAGGGCTACATAGGTATACTATGGATATTAGATTCTTGTACAATGATACATATGAATTGAGTAACGTATGGAGACACTTGGTTTCTATTTCGTTCTCTTGGGACAGACATATTTATTTACTATGTGGTGCAACGTCCAACGTATAACAAGTTAAATATTACTCTTGGGAATGTTAAAATGTTTGGATCTTGTATGTGGCACAACGCGTGTATGGGGACATTGATAAAGTAGAATTTTTTTTGTCTTCCACGAAATTCCCACGGGACGCCCTAGAGATCCTACTGAATTTTTGAGAAGACGTTCCAGTGGAAAGAAACGAGCCAGCCAACACGTATATAAGGATACCCCATTATCATTTCATGGGAGACCAAAACCGTCTTATGGTTTACCACGGGCGCAATTTTCTGTAATATTTAACGAACTCCCGTGACCCTACAGGATTCTTTTTTTTTTTATTACACAACGTTTTTTGCTTTCTATTTCTGTGGATCTATTGTTTTATATCTTGCTGGCACTTTGTGACATTATTATTATTACGTGGTACCAGGGCCTTTATGTTCTGGGGAAAACGGACCTGAATGTCACTGAAAAGGTGTCGAGCGACTGTCTTTTAAATGTCGCCTTGTCTTCGTTGCCACCTTTGTTAGTAGCTGCTAGTTCGATAAGTATGCTGAGTCAAGGACGACCACATGGGGAATTGCTGCATTTAATTAGTCGCGGAGACGTCCAACGCAATTTTTCTAGAAACTGTAGCGATACTGAAATCCTTAGTATACAATTTTTATTTTCTTGATCCTTCGCTTTATCTTACCTTAAATTCTTATATTCATTTAGAATTAATTTAAACGAAGGAAGTGTACTGATTGTGTTATCGGTATAGAGCATCGTGTCAAGAGCAGATGTGAAAATTTAATACCAACAGGAAATGGCGGCGCTAAAAAAGTTCTAATCGAATCTAGGATTTTTCACTCTGACTTTGAAAACCTGACAGGAACCCTGTTGAATTATTTATCTATCCGTAACGATCGAAAGGTCACAGGCACTCCAATGATCTTTCAGCGATTTGTCTTCAATTTGTACCACAAAGTATTTGAAGCTCATGTATTTATTTAAAAAATTTCAATTTTTAAATGAAAAATAACACGAGATTTGATTTAAAAAAAATTTTACTACCGTTACACAAGACTTTCCACGACTGGCAGTATATCCGCAGGACAGGAAAAAATTCAATCGGCTATATTCTCATGGGGCTTCAATGCAGTGAAAGGAAATTAACTTGTTGGATCATTTTCTTCATGGGAAAATACAAGTTTCGTTTCGTATACCTTGTTTCGTTTATTCCACATAAGAAACTCGTGAGATACTGAATTCTCTATATACTCTAAGCTAATTATACGACGCGTGATAAAATGCCTTAAAAATTCCTATAGATCAATGACAAATTGACAGATAAGATTTTTCGGTCATTGATAATAAACGAAAATTATACCATTATGAGGCAAGACAATTTCATAAAGGAATATAATACTTAAAATTGTTATAGCAATTTCAAAAAAAAAACAATATGATTTTTCAGGTGATTCATGACTGCAGAAACGACAGCGTTAATCTTTTCAATCAGTTTGGCATCACCCTGACCAATGTCTTTGACACACAGGTATGCAATTGACGTAATTTGTAATTTAAAAGAATTTTGATTAATGCATTTCTTTCATTTATGGATTACACGTATTAATACTCTATACTCTTTCAGGCAGCGCATGCAGTCCTCCAATTTCAAGAGACTGGAAAACCCGTTTACAAGGTGAAAAACGTAAATCTCAACGCCCTCTGTCAATTATATGGTGCCCCGTGCAATCCGCTGAAGGAGCAGCTTAAGAATATCTATCGCAGAGACCAACGTTATTGGTCGAGAAGACCTATGACCAGGGACATGTTGATCTACGCGAGCTGTGACGTCCTTAGTCTGGTGCCCCAGATCTACACGGCCATGTCTAGGTAATGAATATTATTCGAGTACGAGTGGTACCGTGATAGTCATTAACTTTTAATTAAATTAACGTTCAATTAAGAGTCAAACTTATCATTGGTGTTTCCAATTCTCTGTCCTAGACTGATAAAACCAGAGTTTCAAACACTTGTCAATGAACTCTGCGACGAGCAGGTCCAGATGCACATAAAGCCTGGGGAAGTGAAGGCGCGCAAGAAGCAGCGCAAAGTGGAAACGGAAGTGGCGGATCTGCGCAAGAGGATGGAGGAGACAACCGGAAAGAACATTGTCCTGAGCAATCGAGAAATAAGGCTGCTACGTTATCTGGCCTTGACGGAAGACGAGAAGGAGAAGCTCAAAGGAAGCTACAAGGTCGCTAGGAAACTGGAGAAACTAGAAAGCATGGGACAGGACAAGGGCGACAGCAGCGACGATGACGACGACGAGAGGAACGGGGACGCGGAGTACCCAAGCCTGGACAGCTGCACCTCGGACAATTCTCATTCCGGTAAAGCAAGCTCGAAAACTTTAGAAGCTTTTACAGCCGTACGAAAAGGTTAACTATCATTTTAATATAAATCTTATTATCTGTACCAGGTGGCGTGATATCGCCTAGGAACTCAGAACCGCCGAGTCTGACGGAATCCATGCAGATGGTTGACGAAATCCTCTCGGACGGTCAAATGGACCGAATGGAGAAGATTGAAAGACTGGAAGCCATATTGACAGCTGTCACTGGACCTACGACTGACACGCCATTACCGGGAACCGAGAGCTCCACGTCAGTAAAGTGTACCTGCAGTTGTCAGTCAAGCAAGTCTTCGCCCACGCAAAAGGAGTCGAAGACAATGAAGGAAGTGGCTTGTCAGACTTTAAGCACCGGTGATATCGTTATCACCAGGATATTCTTCACCGAGGAGGAGAAAGAACGCGAGAGACTCCTAAATTCGCCGAAGAAGTAACAGAGTCTTATCGTGATTCGATATAGATTTTGAAAGATTAATTTTTTATACGCCGATAATACGTGAATTTTGTAACCCTCGAATCGACAATGCGATTCTCTATCGGCCGACGAAGCAGCTAACTAATGTAACTGATGCATAATACAGAAAAATGGCGACAGTGCCAAGACTGCAACAGTGTTCCGTTTTAACGAAAGAGAAGAAAAGCTATTGTATACCGAAGATACAGAATGAAATAGGACAAGTGGACGCTCTCGTATGACAGTTATTTATTACTTAGATTTTAATTGTCATTTGTAACGTCAATTTTACTTTGTTATGGTAATCGAAGAGAGGAAAGGCAAAGCGAACGTAAAGGAACGTTCACAAGAAATTTTAACGAAAGCGTCGAGCGGGATGTATTGTACATTGTTGATCGTAGTGGACGGAATGGAATTTTTTAAATTTATACGAAATATCAGACTAACGAATGAGATGGTATATAATATGAACATATATATATATTTATATATAAATATACACATATTTATATATAGATATAAAGAGCGAGCGAATATATTACGTAAAGCTCTATCAATTATTTTATTAACGCTACGTGATTAAATTGTATATTCTTGCGTTCTTTTTTCAATTTCTTTCATCGGCTGCTTTAATCCGCCAATTAATTTATCTTCCTCTTTCGTGTCTCTTGGTTTCACATCGTCCGTGTTGTCGATTTTATGTCCTCGACAACCGTCCATAATTTCGTTAACCAAATTTTTCGTCTTCATGAAAATTAATGTTTTCTATATATTTTCCAGTCAAGATTTACAAAACGCGTCCCGACTTCTATCACGTTAATATAGACAGATAAATTACTGACAATCCACATAACATTATTATTCTGGTGCTCTTCACAAATGGCCTACCATCTAATTTCCACTGTTAATAATTGACTGTATTAGCGTGGAGGTCAATATCAATTAATCTTTGGTGAATAACGTGTATAACTTAAAGGCCCGTTCACATGTAATTCAAAGAACGTTGTCATCGATGCGCCATTATCTGAATCATCGATCATAAATGTTGTAAAAATCTTTGAAAAAAAAAGCAGATCAAGAAAAAGAATACAGGAGATTAAAGAGAAAAGTGTCTCCGGACATAAATCATTGTAAAGGCAACAATTTTTGCTGCAGCGACGGTGTGCTTCTCTTTGTCTTGCTACTACGTACTATCGCTGCTTCTCTTATCTTTTTTTTTCTTCATACTTCGTCTTTCAATTCACCTCAACGCCTCTAACGATCTAGTTATCAATGATCAGCTTTTACTAATACTTTCTTTTTCTCCTTTTATCTCCTTTTTCAATTTAATATTTTCGCAAATAGGAATCGACTGTCGTGGCCATTTCTTAAACGAAGATACAAAGGATAACCCAAAGGGTTATGCGACTTTTTTTCTTTAGTGTTACCAGTACACGGACACTAAAAGCTTTTTGTACGTCCTCGAACAATTCGTCGACGGTCCGTTATCGTTGTTATTAATGAATCATTATCGCCGTCTAATATTTGATAATGCTATTCTTGAATATCCTTAATTCGGACAAGGCGACAGATGTATTATTCAAATTGATAAACTGTTCGTTTGTCCCTGACGAATTAACGCTCGAGGATCAATCGCGGTCTGTCCTTATAAAATGAAAAGAAATAGATTAATTCTTGTATTTATTAGCGGGACCGAGTAGAGACAGTCCCGTCCATCTTTTTAATTCTGTGAGTATTCATTTCGTTAGTGAGAAGGAAGTAAACAAAAGATGCAAAAAAAATAGAAAAAAAAAGGAACGCCGTGGAAGAAGGGGTTGGTAGCGTGGGACGAAAGGGTAGCATTGCTTTAGAATAGTCAAGAGAGAGAGAAAATATATGAAAACAAAAAATACCGTCGTATTCCGGGAATTTGTCGCATGACAAATTCTTGCCGGATATACCGGGGTGAGCAAAAAAATAGCAGTGCATAAGAAAAAAAAAGAACTAACATATACAAATAATATGAAACGCAGGAGTGGGTGTGCTATGGACGAAACGATTGAAAGGAAAAGGAAAATTGTTGAAGATATTTTATAATCGCGAGAATGCTTCTCTTTAAAAATTTTTCCCGTCTCTCTTGGTATATATATATATATATATATATATATATTTTTCCTGTTTCTATCGCATTTGCATTTCTTCTTCTCGTTAATTTTGTTTCGTCGATCGTTTCTGTCCGTGCATCTTGTAGTTATCAATTTTTCTTCTTGGGTTGTGGCGCAATGTCCTGTATTCTAATCGTTATAATACCAGGTTGTATTGCAAGTCTTGCGCGGCAAGACGACGGCAAGAGCGATCGCTGCTGAGATATCGGTTTTCATTGAAAAATCTGTTCTAATTTCTACATAGTAACAATTAATAGCGAATTAACGAATTAATACACCCGGCAGCAAGAGAATTATGCGCCGGTAATAATGATAGTTAAAGAAAAGTAAAGAAAAAAAAAAAAAAAGACGCGAAGCGAAACCAATTCAAATTTGTAAATAATGAAGATGGATTATCGATAAATAACAAGCAATATTTTCTATTTAATTATTACAACCCTCGTTTCGAGCATGATGGCATACAAGTAACGTCATCCTATAGGATTATATGCATAGCGTTATTATATTATACAAATATATATACATATTAAACATTAAAAATGCCTCCTAATACGAAATAAAAATGTATTTTTAACGGTACGCTTAGTCCAGTTGAAAATTATTATACCTCTTTGAATCCTGCTAACAGATTTTGGTGACAAAATTGTTCTTTTACAATTTTTCTCAATACAGTCTGCTGCACTCAAGTCAGCGAGATATATCAATGTCATTTTTATATCAATGAATAATGTAAAAATAAAAAATCGAAAGACTCAAACATTCTCAAAATGACAAGAGAGCGATCTGAAAAAAAAACCCGACAAATTGCTAGTCTTTTTGAATATAGTAAAATAGAGTCTTAGTCGATATGGTTCAAGAAATGCCCTCGTCTTTAACACGCTTCCAATTCAGTATTGACAGTGATTCAAGAGAAATCACCATAAAGAAAAGGAATCGCGTAGAAGATGAATTGCAATGGAAGCTACGTAGTGGGAAAAGAGAGCATCGAGCACTCGGAGCGAACTGCAGCGGACATTAAACGCGAATGAAAATCACGAGAGACGCGAAGAATCGAGTGAAAATTAAAAGATACGTTAAGTTCCAGGTATAAACCAATAAGATAAGACCTTGTGTATTTCGTAAATGTCCTTGAAGGACAATTAAAACGATTTCTTTATCAAGGATGCACTCGCGACAAGTGCGCGACGCTTCACGGACAATCAAATCGTCACCTTAAAACGCAGCCGAGTTCAAAAAAATTACTTTCAGTCCCTCAGAATACATTATGGAGAAGAGCAACAGCCATACCCCGACCTCCTGCGTTCCTTCAGGATAAACGAAACGTTCACCGATAAACCTGAATCGGGTACCAGGTTCACATTCTATCTTGATGCGCACCACGTGCAAGCACAGCCTGGTCTCTCTTCAAGGTCCGCGCTCAGCCGTACTAGTAAAGCGAACAGAGCGCCAATTACCTTCTTATTCCGCGAGAGAGCAGCAGCGTGCATTCTCTTGGTATTAAAGCTTGTAACAAAGCTAAATCTCGTGAAGAAAGAAATTGGTGTACGATAAAGAATTGTTCGTGAGTACTAATTGTATTTGGTATTGCTTACCAAAGAATATTGTGATTTACCGAGGAAGAATTGGAGCGAAGAAAAGAAAAATGGCAGACAAGGTGACATCGCCGGCCGTGATATCGGCCTCGAACATCCCGGCCGCACAAGCTTCGCCGGGAAAGAAAAGCGCACCGGCTAAAGCAAAGAAGCCACGTTCGAAACCGACGCATCCTAAGACTGCGGAGATGGTGAATTCTGCTATAGAGAATCTTAAGGATCGTAGCGGTTCTTCTCTGCAGGCTATTAAAAAGTACGTGGTGACCACGTACAAGGTCGACGTTGAGAAGCAAGCACCGTTCATCAAGAAGTATATCAAGACTGCTGTGGCGTCCGGAGCATTGGTTCAGACCAAAGGTAAAGGTGCTGCCGGGTCTTTCAAGCTTTCCTCAGGGAAATCGGAGGCGCCTAAGTCCAAGGCACTGAAGGCCAGTGTCAAGAGCAGTGTAACCAAGAAACCAGTGGCTAAGAAAGCAATCGCCAAGAAGGCTTCTCCGGTGAAGAAAGCACCAGCCAAAAAACCCGCGATTGCCAATGAGAAGAGGAAAGTCGTTAAGGGGCCTGCTGCCAAACCGCCAAAGGCTAAGACAGCATCGTTACCGGTTTCTCGCAGTAAGAGCATCGCTAAGGTCACTCCTGTTAAGAAACAGAATCTGAGGAAGACGAAGATCCCGGCCAAGGCGAAAAAACCCGTGCCCAAAAAAGTCACGGCGGCTAAGAAGAAATAAGTTTGAGGAAATTACGATTTCTTTTTTCTCATTATAAATACTTCAATCGGCCCTTCTCAGGGCCACCATTTTGTCTCGCTACGAAGGAATTATATATTCGTTAGTTCTTTGTCAGTCAAACAGTATTTCAAATGCTGTTCTGTTGTGACTAAAATATTAAATCATTTTTCGCTTACAGTTCCATATACCATTTTTTGATGGTGAAATTTTGTAGATAAGCTATTCGTCAACAATTAGTATAGATTTTTGAAATAGAGTTCTTCACTGTTTAAATGTCTTTAAACTAATTCTTGATTTTTCTAGACTTACTGTAATATAGTTAAGAATTTCATTTTTTTTTTAATTATTAACCCTATTAGCAATGTAAGAAAGAGTACCTGATTTCAATTTTTATATGTTAATAAATCTATTGTATATCCATTCAATTTCAATTTTTCAATGCAGAACATCGCTACCCCTAAATCCCTATCACATCCTGCCTAAGGTATAGTACAATATATAATATAAACAGAGTATTTCCACGTATGAGTTAATTGTGGCCCTGAAAAGGGCCGAGTGTTTAAAGTATCAACGTTGAAAAAAATTAAGCACGTTCTCCACGGATACGACGAGCCAGCTGGATGTCTTTAGGCATGATGGTCACACGTTTAGCATGAATAGCGCATAGATTGGTATCCTCAAAGAGACCAACCAAATAGGCCTCGCTGGCTTCCTGTAGTGCCATAACAGCTGAACTCTGGAAACGAAG
This sequence comes from Trachelus iudaicus, assembly GCA_030142595.1. Taxonomy (NCBI): domain Eukaryota; kingdom Metazoa; phylum Arthropoda; class Insecta; order Hymenoptera; family Cephidae; genus Trachelus; species Trachelus iudaicus. The sequence goes on along the minus strand of JARQTH010000036.1, from coordinate 262,901 downwards.
ATCGGTCTTGAAATCTTGGGCGATTTCTCTCACAAGTCGTTGAAAAGGAAGCTTGCGAATAAGCAGCTCCGTGCTCTTCTGGTAGCGACGAATTTCACGAAGAGCAACAGTTCCTGGCCTGTAACGATGAGGTTTCTTCACACCGCCTGTAGCTGGTGCACTCTTACGGGCAGCTTTAGTGGCCAGTTGTTTTCTAGGAGCCTTTCCTCCAGTAGACTTTCTTGCGGTCTGCTTAGTACGAGCCATTCTAATAGCAAGAAAGCGTCAAAAGTTAAAATAAATGATACTTGCGAGTCCGAACGCCAACAACGAATATAACGATCAGTCCTTAGAAATCACCTTTATATACTATCCCCTGTCTAGAAAGCTTCACGCGATTGGTCCGTGCCGCTATGGTGGGGAGAGTGGCGCTAGGGTTATAATAAGGTCGCAAACAGCAGAAGTTCAGTCAACGATCAACTACAGTTGATGCGTGTTCGCTATATATATTTTGAAGTTTGAAGAGAATTCTGTAAAATGACTGGTCGTGGAAAGGGAGGAAAGGGGTTGGGAAAAGGAGGAGCCAAGCGCCACAGAAAGGTTCTTCGTGATAACATCCAGGGTATAACCAAGCCTGCTATTCGTCGTCTGGCTCGTCGTGGTGGTGTCAAGCGTATATCTGGCTTGATTTATGAAGAAACTCGTGGTGTCCTGAAAGTCTTCCTTGAAAATGTGATCAGAGATGCTGTAACTTATACCGAACACGCTAAGAGAAAAACCGTCACGGCTATGGATGTGGTTTATGCTCTTAAACGACAGGGTCGCACACTGTATGGTTTTGGAGGTTAAGAGGTGACAAAAGTCGAATGTCTCGACTCGAGAAAAAAACGGCCCTTTTTAGGGCCACAAGTTACTTCTACGTTTGGTTCTACGTTCCTTCATATAATTGAAAAATGTAAATTAACACTTATTATATAAATTGGTATAACTTTTGTATAGGTCACATTCTTAACAAAATAAGTATGAGCATCACTGCAGATCGTTTTTTGTCCACGTTTGGTAAAGATGAATATCGATAGTTTTAAATATTATATACTTCCTATAGAAATTACGATTATGCATGTACAAGTTTATTCTAGCAACAAGATCGTTATGGCATTGCGAAAATTGATTTTCAATACGACTCTTAGCCAATATAAGTCAAAGAAAGCATTGAAATTTGAATATTATATTTTATTTGAAGTCTCAAACTGTTGAGCTAGAAAGTCAACGTTTAGAGAAAATCAAAATAAATTTTAACCTTCCAGTTGTGTTTGTTTATTCAAATAACCTTAGATCCAATAAAAGCAAACTCCGAATTTTGTTTAGATCTACATGAACAGGAAAAACCGTTAATCTTTGTAATATTTAAAAAGAAATATTAACAGGAATAAAGCAAACAGCTATTGAACCTTCGTATACATAATTGGTGGCCCTGAAAAGGGCCGGTCGATTTACTGAATCAATTAAGATTTACTTTTTGTCAGTCTTCTTTGGCAGAAGGACCGCTTGAATATTAGGCAGTACTCCACCCTGAGCAATAGTGACTTCAGACAACAATTTATTAAGCTCCTCGTCATTGCGAATGGCCAGCTGAAGATGTCTGTTAATGATTCTGGATTTCTTATTATCACGAGCAGCATTGCCCGCCAATTCCAGAATTTCAGCAGTCAAATATTCTATGACAGAAGCAAGATAAACAGGAGCACCAGTACCAACGCGTTCAGCATAGTTTCCTTTCTTTAAAAGTCGATGTATACGCGCCACAGGAAACTGCAGTCCAGCTTTACTAGATCGTGACTTTGACTTTTTTTGCATTTTTGAACCTTCACCGCGTCCAGACATTTTCGAAGTCACTGACCGAGTCAAGAAATTAAAAGCAGAAGGTTTCTCTCTTCGTGTGACAAGAAGACTGATAACTTTGGCAGAGTTAACAAACTATATATATCATTCAGGAACCTTTAGGCGAGCCAATCAGATAGCCGCTTTGACTTGTTTCAGCAAGAAGCTCTCTGATTGGCTAGACATGGAGATTGCTCTAACCATAAGTATACTGGATTTGCTTCGCAGCTTCAGACGGTTCCTGACATCGAATTGGAGCTCTAGTCAATTTGTGATAAGATATTGAACAAAGTTTATTTTACTGATACTACTGACAGAATTAAGGATGCCTCCGAAAATGAGTGGTAAAGCTGCAAAGAAGGCTGGCAAGGCACAGAAGAATATAACAAAAGGTGACAACAAGAAGAAACGCAAGAGGAAGGAGAGTTACGCTATTTACATCTACAAGGTTCTCAAGCAAGTTCATCCGGATACTGGTGTTTCCAGCAAAGCCATGAGTATCATGAACAGTTTCGTTAATGACATCTTCGAACGGATTGCTGCCGAGGCTTCGCGTTTAGCTCATTACAATAAACGCTCAACGATAACCTCACGAGAGATTCAAACGGCTGTGAGACTTCTGCTTCCTGGTGAACTCGCCAAACATGCGGTCAGTGAAGGGACCAAGGCCGTTACGAAATACACGAGTTCCAAATAAATTTGAACGGAATATGCTGCTGATAGAATGCCACACAAGTCACCTTAAACAAACGGCTCTTTTCAGAGCCACCATTGTGTTTTTACTTAGAACAATACTGGTTTTCAAATTTTGTTTGTCTTACGAATTTTCAGATTTTTCTATGCAGTTGCTTCGTTTCTTTTAAAATTAAATAATTTAATAATAAATAATAACTTTTTCTAATTATAAGTTCTATTGCGTACATTTGGAATACTTAGTACTGCAATTTACTTATAATGGTTAAACGTTAATTTATCTGAGTTTATTAAATAATTATTGAATATCACGCTACTTGAAGCACATCTCTACGTTATGCAATAATATAAGCCGTAATAATATTAAAATGTTCGAAGTACCCGCAATAGTTCTGAATATAATCGTGGTAGAACTAAATAAATTTTGGAAATTGTGTACGCAGGTAACTCGAAAATAGAATTATCCAAGGAATTACTTAACATTTGCTCAAGTGAAGAGCTGGCCTTCGGTAATTTGGAACGCTGATCCTTGACTACATCCATACGGGAAATACGGAACTACATTGTTATACGTTTATTTGCAAATAACCCGTTTTTTGAGGAAAACGTATTTACGAAAAGTAGAAATTGAGGCTTACTTTTAATAAGAAAGTACCTTGCGAAGTATAATCTTAGCTATTCGATCGCTAGGCATTTTTATTTAATCCCGAATAATGATTATGTGCCTATTCTTGAAGAGAAATTAGAGAAGTGAATAATAAAACAAATTGTCTATAATACAAGGAAAATAATATGCATCTCCTCATTTTTTTTTTAATCGAATGACTTTTGTCAAGGTGTCAATGTTTTGAATATTTAGACGTTACAGGTTCTTGAGTTCCATGTGAATTTTTCTTTGTTATTAATCCGGTCATCGGTCAGGATCATGCCCTGGACAACCGTTTGGAGCTAGTACGAAGTTTTCTACTTTTTTTTTATCTAGACTTTGTATAGTTGCTGCAAAAGGCTGTTATAACAATCTCTTTTGACCTATTTAAATATAGCAAATAAATATCTTCATTATCGACCGTTGCACGTATCATGTATTTCGGGGATATTTTGGTTATGCATATCAAATTTTGGAAAATAATATACTTTTTAATAAGCATGAGTAAGTGCTATTAATATGGTATAGATTATACATCAGTGGTTCCAATGCAAGAACGAATTCCATTTAATTTCGAAATCCGTGGCTCCCAAATCCCCGTGCACAGTCTAGAGTTCAGTAGTTCATGGCTGCCATGGGAGAATATTGGTGTTTATGTTATGGGAATAGTCGCGCTTGAATTTCATTGAGTTTGTACCGTTTCTTAATAAGTATTTCAGGTAAGGAAGTAACATTGTAGAAATGAACATTTTCAGATACTTTATTAGCAAAGAGTGAACTCCATAACCTTTCTTTATACACTTACAGGGACACGTGGACATGATTTCAGTATGCTAAGACTTCATTGGTACTTCTTCTTGGGAACGTAGTCTTACTTTTAATAAATTAAGTGACAAAAATGCACCACAACAGGAGAAAGAAAAAACGAGTGAACTATGGTGTACGTGCAGTGGAGTTGCAGCGTGGTAGCAAAGGTTTTGGATTTACGATATCAGGCCAGCAGCCTTGTATTCTAAGCTGTATTGTACAAGGTAGTCCTGCAGAGAATGCTGGTTTAAGAGCTGGAGACTATCTAGTTGCAGTCAATGGTCACAGTGTCAGTAAAGCTCCCCATGATGATGTGGTTCGACTTGTTGGTCATTCTAAAGGTGTACTGCGTTTACAAATTGCTGAGAATTATTACTCTGACTCATCGGATGAAGAAGGCTTAGCAACAGTGCGTTCAAAGCCAAAATACTCGCATAAGCCAAGAGCAGCTAACACCGTAGTTCCAGTACAGTGTCGCGTAGCTAAAGTTGTCCGGGATTTACAAAGTGGTGCAATGTTCGATACAGCCTGTAGAGCCAAGATTCAATGCAGTCATTCTAGTCTTCATCATAGATGGAATATGGCCAGTCCACTCCCACCACCTCCGCCGCCAATAAACAGCAAACGAGATTCAGAGAAGATTGTACACAGAACAGTTGTTGGTTATCTTGGTACTATTGACATTCCCAATCAACTACCAGCGTCGTCCATGATGCAGGTATAATTTCACTGTGTTATCCATTACTTTATTTTAAAACTGATAGTTTATATGCATACTGCGTAATCCTGTGTAGTCAGTTATATAGAATACTATTTACCTGTTGTAGGTACTTCGAAAATGCATAAAGAGACTCAAGGCTGAAAAAAGGAACCCAACAACAGTACTTTTGACAATTCACGTAGCCAATATAAAATTGACCAACTCAGAAAATCGTGTAATAGCTGAATACCCATCTTATAGAATAATATTCTGTAACTCCTTCTCGGAGCAGGATAAACAGTACTTTGGGATCCTAACAAAATCTGTCAAAGATACCGATGACATAGTTTCAAATTCTTGCCATGTATTCACAATCTATTACAAGCTGATTGATCACGCGGTTCATTCAAGCACCTGCAATGTCTTTGGATTCACCTGTACAAAAACGTCTGAGCTCAATGTCTGTCAGGAGTTTCCAGACAGTTGCAATGGTCTAATCGGTGCCATACAAACCCTCTACATATCTGACACATCAGACGCCGAAGCAAATCCTTACGGTGAGGAAAATCGTCGTCACCAGGAAGCTGTCTCTCCACAACCAAGCAATGTGAGCACTTCCACTGCCCACTCTAGCAATAGCGATTCAGGAATCGGTTTCAAGGATGACTATGGCAGCCATTCAGATAGAAATATTATTGCGGATTTTCCACGAAGACGTCAGTATCCGGCAGATCATGTCAGGGTACGTAGACTTTTTTCTTCTGTTACTAGTATCGACCGTATGTAAAGTGGTATCATGAATCCATGTGAAAAGGCACGTTAAAATCAGTGTGGCTAAGTAATTACCCGCTGTTTCCTAGTAAACGAGTCTTAACCGAGATAAAGTTTGGATGTTAGTTTAACGTTTGTGCCTTATAAGTTCGTGGTCATTCTCCTCGGTTCACTCTGTGTAATGAATTCGTCATTGGTCAGTTCTGTGGGTACCAAGTGCTGTAGAATCTTTCCTGATTAGAATGTCAAATAATTCCGTTAATAATAGTTAGCGAGCAACGTGCAGAGTTACTTAACTAACAAGTGAAAGAAAGACTATATTTTGACAGTGTAAAAGAAACTATATAAAATATTTTGCAGAATCCGGCAGTAGCACTTGCAAGGATGTCGACTGCAGTGGATTCATTGGGTTCCCGTTTAACGGTACGTGCCATATCAGACGCTAAGTGCACAGAGAGAACGAAGGCTGGCCATTCAAAGGACACGGAATTCCCGTACGATTTGGAGGGTGCAGGGAGCAATGGGGTAGTTTACGAGAAGGGTGCGGCAAGAAAGGACGTAGAGTGTGGGAAACAAAGCGTTGCTCATGGTGGGGATAGCATCACCTGTCCAGGACCATCTGCCTCGCTCGGACTGAATAGTTTGTGCAGTTCCTCCCTGGATGCTCTAGTGACCAGTTCAATGTTCCCCGTCGGAGCACTAGAGTCCAGCGAGAGTCTCTCCGAGGCAACAAGCTCCTTGGAGCCATGCAACAAGCTAAGTCCCAAAGTGTACAGTGTCTCCAAATCCTTGGTTCACAGCCTGGAGGATTTAAAACCTGGCATGGACTTCCCATCCTCGCTACTGCCGTCGTACCCAAGTAAGGATAAGCGCTGGGGTAGCCTCCAGGAAATCCGGAACATTGGATCGTGCACGTCGGACAACTGCCTGGTGAGCAATTCAATTAAGACCATCCACAAATAACCCATTTCCTCAATTAACGTAATGTCAGCTACTCCCACCCTAACTCCTTATTCTTAGTCCTTCCTCGGGGACGTCCTGTACACAGCACCATTCACGGGTTCTTACTCGACCGTATAGAATCAAGATCCGCACCAGGTAGAAGCGTTTCGTTTAGTCTCTCCTATTGAGGACGCGTCATCATTTCCTGCTGGTGAAGCCCGGTTAGTCGCCGGGAACGAGCACAGGAGAGAATGCGCTCCATATAACGGAGGAATTATAGCCTGCAGAATGAACGCACTATAGCACAGCATCGCACTAACTGGTTCTATAGTATAATAAGCATAGAGTATAGTAATTTAGGTGCGTATAGTGTTAAGTGAAGCTATGCACGAAGGAGATTACATGATTCTTGTTGTGTGCGTTGCGCCTTTGCGCATGCGCGAGAACCTTAACTTTGTGGTGGGGGGTGCACACTGAAGGCGAACACAATCAGACCGCCAGTAAGTTGCCAACCGCGCAACGTGTGAAGTCGTCGATATGTTCTCCATGCGCTTGGCCTGTTTGACAGTACGCTAGTTCCTCGGCGTACACTACATAATAATAATTTGTTAGTGCTCGGTACGTGCTAGTTCGTGTATCCTTGCGTGCGCTTGTCATCTGGACGATCCCCCGCGTCTCGGATCGTGTGACAGCCTGTTAGGAACGCTAACCCTGGGGCGTAGCCCGTTTAATGAACGTTTAACGAAGAAGAGAAGTCACGGGTATAGTCGATGACACAGGATGATTCTGTAATTTCAGAATTATATGGAATGTCTGAACCAGGGACGTTTAAAAGATTGTATCATCTGATATGGATCTACTCGTATGTGGTGATCGCTTTTTCTCACTTTGATGAATTTTTATTGTAACTTTAATTAACCGCTGAATCAGTTACATTAGAATTTTATCGATCGCATTATAATGAATTTCTCGGTATCGTTTCGTTAAGTCTGTGTCTGTCGTATCGGCGCTCTCGACGGCTTTAGGTATTGCCAGTTTTTATAATGCCAGGAAATGATCGTTATTCTCAGCACGCTCACGTTCCTGGAAGTCGAGCGACGCGTCTTCAGGGAAAAAACGCTTGGATCTCTGAACACTGGAGATACAATAAAAGTATAAGAGTACGTAGTAGAGAAAGCTATTCCTTTAGGCAGAAGCCAGGATAGTGGGTATATGCATGTTTCTCTCTTGATCATCTATGTTCTTTTTTTTTGTCATGGGATCAGCTCCAGGAGTATGTATTCTTGTTCCACTTGGTTGTTCCGTGAAAGGTTTAATTAGTCGATCGTAATCTGACGCGTAGTTTGCACGAAAATTCGACGAGGAAACGTGAGCCTATTGCGGTCTGTCTAATGGCGTGGGAGTTCATTCTGATTTCTCACGCTGTTACCATCTATTAAATAACAGGTGGAATTGATGCGTTGTACGGGACTACCTGTTGCGCCGAATTATTGTCGTGTGTGAAATGGATAAATTGCAAAGATTTTAAGTACTGTAAGACAAAAGGATTGGTCACGAATAGCTTTCGAAATATACTACGTGAATTCATTGGCTTTACCTTATTCTTACTGCACTCTATTACTGACTTGACTTTGACATTTTATATGATAAAAATTTAAACTACAGTACAAAATCCTGACGATATTGCTGACGATATATATTATGCGCGAACTAGAAATATTGAATAATAAGGTACACGGTACGTAATTATTAAATAAAATTAATTACAGATATTACAGTTACTTAAACTTCTAATGTGATTTAAAGTCATACTCTGGTAGGAATAGGGTTAATAGGGTCAGGGTTGTCTTCCTGGAAATTACTTTAACAAGAATTCCCTTGGTAAGCAGTTGTGTATGGCTTACGTCGTTTCCGTTTTGCTCATGCTTGCAGAATCACACAAGGCATATATGGACATTGTTATGTTTTACTTTAGCACTATTTATAATGATTTTACTGTTGAAATTTTAGTGTTACGATGTTTGTATTGTGTTAGGGATGTTATTGTTATCTTGTAAATTAATAAATTTATGTTTTTAGCATGGCAGTATTGAATCCTGCAACAAGGCTTCTACATGCAATGGTGTTCGTAACTGGGCATCAGGTTTCGAGAAGTTATTGGGGGATCCTAAGGGTTTACAGACATTTGCAGTTAGTATACGTGATATCAGATTTTTTGTTAAATAAACATTCTTTTTACCAACGAATGAACATTGTATGTATGAACATTCTATCTTTATTATAGGAATTCTTGAAGAAAGAATTCAGTCATGAGAATATTTACTTCTGGGCTGCTTGTGAAAGATATAAAGATACTGAAGATTTAGCAATTAGACGCAGACTTGCTTGGCAGATTTATCAAAGACATTTGTCTACTAGTGCAGCTGAACCCGTTAATGTCGACAGCCATGCATCGGGTCAGATCACTCAGGAACTTCTGAACGAAGCACCGGCAGGCCTCTTTCTCCAGGTAAATCAAAATTCTTACGAATCAATGTATGTCAGTCATATTTTCCCTCTATTAATTCATCTATATCCATATTTGTATTTCAGGCTCAAAAACAAGTCTTCAATCTGATGAAGTTTGACAGTTACCCTAGGTTTCTGAGATCCGATCTATACAGAATATGTCTTGAGACTGGCAGCAGTGTAGTCATTACGGAGGATTGTGATTTACTAACAAGTTCACCGAGTGTCAAGTTAAAGAAGAGTCACTCAGACGCCGAGGATCGTTGTAGAAAATCAATTCTGCCCTGGCACAGAAAGAATCGGTAATAATATAATAATTTATCCCATTAACCAACAACTTCACCCTTCTACTTCCTTTATCACATGTATCTCTTTCTCTTCTTATAGATCAAAATCCAAGGACCGCGGGGAATCGGAATACAACAAGACACCAAGCCGGAATGAAACAATATATAAGAGTTTCACAACGATAAAACGTGAAACTGAGGGAAACAATAACGAGGACAGTGTATCTATATCCAGCAGTAGATCTTCGCTAGCTTCGTGGGACCTGGCTCTAAGACAGTCATTCAACAAGCACGTAAGTATCTTCCAGAGGACAAGGTCCAGGATATTTATACAGCTCGTCCTCCTTTTCAATTGGCTGAGCTCGATCACTCAGTGTCGATTCTTCATTATTATTTTCGTGTGGTGCACGTTGCGTAAGGGTTGTGTGTCTGTCTGTCGATTGTAGTCCGTATCGTCCTACGATGGTCAGTCAAACGAAAAGAAAGAGGTTCAGGCCAAGTGCACCGGGTTGAGTCGAGTCATATTACCCGATGGGTCCACCACTGTTGTGCCAACTAGCCAAACGGAGAGTATTAAAGACGTGGTGACTCGTCTCCTCGATAAGCGAGCTCTGCGTTACTCAAACTATGACGTTCTCGTGCTTGCCACGGACGAGGTCAGTGTCCATTTCTATTTCTCACTATTTATATGTATATCTTTTTCATCAATTTATCACAATTTACCTCGCACAAATCATTTCACGGTTTACGGCATTCAGTTATACTCTCACGAGACGACTAACACATTTTTTGTCACCGGTTTGCACATGGCTAACCATACTAAAAGGACATTTTGATATGTTACGATGCATGCTGCATGGTTCTTGTAATGATAGAAACGAAGTGGATTGCAGTATCTATTTATTATTGGAGTATTAGCACGATTTTGTGTTGTATGTACATTGAAAGTTGTAATAATTTGTCGTCGGTAGATGTATTAGATGTGGACGTTTTTTTTTATTTTATCTTGTCAGATGGTTAACATCAAGTATCCCTCGTCGGTGTTAGCTGGTCAGGAAGTCGAAGTCGTCCCGACCAAGGTTCTCAAACTCGACTTGCCATCCAGGAGAATCATCACTGTCGTGGCTCACAAGGGTCGCACTCTGCGGGAAGTTCTCAGACCATTGCTGAACAAGTACGGTTTCAAGTTGGAACTTATTACTATCTGGGGCGAGGGTCATCCTGTACCACTGGACATTCCTGCCATTAATGTACCATCCAGACTCGTGCTTACATCCGGAAGCGAAGGTGCGTCTACATTTTATGCTATTCTAGTTCAATCGTTCAGGGAAAATCATTCTATTTTAGTGAAATTTATATATTTTGTATAGATTTTCACAAAGACGTGTCATCCCTCAAGTTCGCTGAGGATATTCCTCAGGGTCAACCAACTCTTGACGAGATCACAAATAAGGTCTTCGAAGAACTTCTGGTTGGCAAAAGTACAAACAAGTATCAGTACAACGAAGGCTCCTGCAAGGTAATAGCAATTTGCTTTGTTTCAATATTCGTAAATTTAATTTTAAGCTCATTAACCCACACAATGAGCAATTGCAATTGGACATTTTTATTCTTTATTATTTATGATCGACACAGTCCGATGATCAACGCTCCGAAGGATCGTCGATACTCTCCAGCAAGTTCTTCCTAAGAGACTCCACTATTCATGGAAAGAAAAAGGTACGCTGCTGCTTACAATTTCTTTTGGAGCATTTCACAATCCCATGGGGATAAATAGTCTCGATAGAAACAAAAAAATGAATGACTCATTTTGCAGGGAAAATCGAAGTGCAGCAATGCAAGCGAGAAAAGCAACTCTACGGCTTGCACTACTGAGGAAACGTCTCGACCTCATCCTCCTCTGATTGCTAAATGGAGAAACGGAGTGAAGCTTCAGCTTCCTGGTAGATTCGACGGTGAAGGTACAAAGTGTTTGAACAAAAGTAATTCATCTAGATTTAACATTGTACAATTTATAGTGAATTCCATTTTACATTGCAGATTTGTACGAAGGTTTGAAGAGGGCTCAGAGATCAAGATTGGAGGATCAGAGAGGAACTGAAATCAATTTCGAGCTTCCGGATTTTCTCAAGGTAATTTCAATCTCAAATTTTACGCGAAAGATAATACAACGTATATCACTGAGTCCTTTTCTCTCAACCTTCACGCAGAACAAAGAAAATGGCAAGCACATGTCGGGAAAGAAAGCACGAAGACCTCGGGTCACGTCTGCAAACTGCGAGGCAAATGCAAAGTTCTACGACAGTGACGATAAGAATATCCAGGGAGTTTCCGGGATTCTGGAGCGTAACAAATGTCCACCCAATGGTAATCTGGTGGAGCAAACTTATACCGATACCACGGAGTCCTTGGACTCGTCCAGCAACCTGGACAATACTCTCGTGGATGGCGATCAAACTATTCTTGAGAATGGTTCCCGCACTCAGCGGAAGGAGTCATCGCCTTTTGTATCACATTTTGTCTCTCCGGTGAAGCTTTCGAAGCCACCGCCGCTGCCACCTAAGCCGAAAGCATTGCTCTCAAACGTGGCCAAGAATCATTTGTTGTCCTCTAAAGCGTTTCAAAGAAATGTCACGACGGCGTCCTCGAGCGTCCCCGATGTTTGCGAGGCTAAAAATGTATTCTGATGACATTCGAGTAAGATAAGATGTATAAAAGAGAAGTATTATTAGAAGAGAAAAGTGCCTTTTATATGTTACTTGTTAAATTCTTAACGATTACACCACGGGCGTCTGTTAACCTGGTTTTTGGAGATTCAAACTTTTAACCCTCTTTTTCTTTTAAGAAGGGCGTACATGAAATTTTCAAGGGAAAAGGCTAATAAGATTTGGTATAGAGAGGCCACTTAGTTGTTAAGAAATCAAGACTAAGAAATAATGATTTTTCGTTATATCTTTATATTTATATTTTCTACGATGCTAATGAACGTTATTTCCCGGTTGTACGGGAGTAATCAGTCGAACTGTTTTATTTCATTTGAAATGGGGTTGTTGTCGCATGGAAACTGCGATGCGGCATCTACAGATATATATGTATATATATTTACATATAGTCTTTTATATTTCTCCGAAATAAAATAAACTTGAAAGTTTAAAAATGAAAAGTGAGTTTATCAATTTTTCAAATGCAGTGCTATTCAAGCTATGTTGTCTTAGATGTTCAAACTATAAGGAATAAAAATTTTGATATTCAAATATTCCCCCTCACCCTTCACCATCCAGAATTGTACAAATAAATGATTTATTTATCGTACTTTTCAGTTACTTATATCAAAAACAATTGTCAAGAAAAATTACGAGGAATCAACCGACGTATATCGATATCGATTGGACTTGAAATTTAGGTAAAATTGAAGAAAACCCCTCATAAAGAACGTTCGGTGCTTTTCGATAATTTTTGTTCTAGAATTTGGCAGCACTGAATCAACGTGCCTTTAAAACGAGCGGCTGTTCTTCGTTGCTCAGTGATACCTTTCAATCCTTGTCCCGGTGAATCGAAATAGTGGACCAATCGAGATATTGAAATCCCTGAAAGCTCAAAATATCGACGAATTCGTGAACTCTTGTAAAAAATCATAAAGTAATTGAGTATCTCGAAATTTCTTAACGAATTAAGCCAACACGCTTCAGCCATTGTTCCTGAGTTCGCGGTATTTTCTTTCGATCCCTTGGACACAGTTTTACGGCAATATCCACTCATAAATACCAAAGGAATACCATCGAAATCCATCGTAATTGATCGCAGGTAATCAATTTCTTAATTGCTTAAAAATTCTAACAATCTTCAATACTCCAAGTGAATAAAAAAAAAAAGGTTAACCCATAGACACAGGTGACATTGTAAGCTGTACGCTTTACGGCAAACATTTCTTTATCTTATTTTAATATCCGGTGTCCGATTAAACATTTATCATCAATAGAAACGCATAACATCTAGTTATTAAGACCAGTAAAACATGTAATTTAATCCAGAAGTATCAATTCCATTCAGCAATGCCACAGTCATTGTCCATCAATGGGCATAAGGATTGAATTCTAACAGCAGGGCTTTTACAAGTTTGTTAATCCTCTAGAAAAATTCTTCTAAAACATTTCAGGAAGCTGTGGGTGGGCCTGGACCAGTAAGGCCAGACTACACCAGTATCTTGTTTGGCCATGTAACATTATCCCTTCATAAAATTGAGAAGCTGAGAAGAAAAACAGTCTGGCAGGCATACAAGCAACTGTAACCAAGTAAGTAATAGAGACGTCAGCCATCAAGAAATTAAGAAAGAAGATCATTTAACCGAAAAACTTAAAAGACAGTTAAGACGGTCATTGGCAGAGTGAGCAAGGGGAGTCTGCACAATTTGCGAAAGATGATCCTAGAAATATCTGTTGTCTTTCCCCACTCAGTCCTTATCACCGTTCGTACGCATGCGCATTACCGGTCCAGCTCTCCCACATAGTCCATCCCTCCCACTGTGCTGATTGGGCCTTTATCATTTGAATATTCGCAGATCAGACCCGGTCAGTCCCGCCCGAGCAAGCATGTTGTTCGTATCGCGTTAACAAGCCGAATTCTCATAATTCACTATCATCATTCACACTGCACCGGTACGTTGGTCAATCGTCGACGCACAATTTATTCAAAATTTAATTATTTACTCTCTCGTTACTAACTGTTATACAACAATCGCAATATTAATTGCACGATGTCGTGTAAATTTATTTATTATATTCCAGCCGGAAACGAACGGCATTTCTGTTTGTAAATATAAGTCGAACTCGGTCGCGTTTCATTATTGTTCCCAGTCACTTGGGCCAATTGACCTCGCTTTAAGATCGTGCCGTGCTCACCATTGGACCTTTTATTTCTTTTTCTATTTCTTTTCTTTCTTCTTTTTTTTTTTTCTTATACCCTACGCTTCCCATTCTCTGTGTTTAGGCTTCCTGTAGTACTCTTTACGTGTGTTAAGGTTAGTTTCATTGTTATTAACTCGTTTGAAACGATTCAATCAAGGCACTGATACAGAAACGTTATACGATGATTACTTCTAATCACGAATTGTTCTTGAGTCCAATGCATTATTCACATACCACTCAGTGACGCATACATCGTATATTACAATACACGTACGATTTCGGACGGAATCTTTAAAAATTGTCAAACGCTTGTTCGGTTGCTCCTACAAGCTGCAACATTTTAAACAAAGAAAGTGAACCGTTTGCCTATGTCTAGGCGCAAAAACTAAACATTATTATAACATAAACTCTTCAACCAGCGTATTGTTATCGCAGTCATTTATTGCTTATCGGAATAAGGTTATGACGCTGTATTATTTTGACGTTGCCTTTTACATACTAACTGTCGTAATTTCAAAAGGCTGTGGTAGAGGCAGTGGAAATACAGTTAATATCACGGTCGTGTTTTATCGTGATTAAAAATACTCATGACCGGTGTCCATGACGACGGCTGAGCTAAAACCGTTGGGCAGTTTTAAGGGAGTGAGCAAGAATGTATTATACAGAGAATGAAGAGTCTGTTGATCCTTAAACGGTTTAAAATGGTTTGAACGACCGGCGACCAATTGGGCCTGGGCGCCTCTTAATCGGCTTACTCATTGGCCGACAAGAAAGAAAGTCAAGAATACTCCCTTGTTGACTTCCTTATTTTTTTTATTTTTTTACTCCTTTCTCCATTACATATTTTTTGTTTCATACGGGCTTATATCACTTACTTACCTAATGTCTCCGGACACTGAATCGGATCAGCGCGCATTAACGTCATTGGAGATAGCCTATACTTTTTTTAAACTGTCATTTAAGTTAATCACTCGTAGGATCGGCTTAGATTGTTTTTGACTTTTCTTCGACGCCCGTCACTCACGTACACGTGGGAGAAAATCGATTTGACGTTTCTTTATAGTCAGTGTGCTTATATACTGTATTTCAATAATGTTATCGATCTTTTGAATATCGATTTTTTCATATTGCTTCTTCGTTCCAGTAAAAAAGAAGTAGAGGACTCATAAATCCCAAAAGATGTCTCGCTGGCGCAATGGCTGTCTGCTGTCCAAGATAACAGAGCAGGAGGATCAGGAAGGATCGTTAAGAAAATCCAAATCGCCTGAATTGATGTCACCGATTGCAAGTATCGTGCGAGGACTGAGCAGATCGACCCTGTCTTCCGGTGATACACCAAACTCGGGTTCGAAGACCAGATCAAAATCGACGCCGAGGGCGTCGCGACGCACGGACCACATGCAGTGCCATGGGAGCGCCGAGATCGGTGAGTATAATTAGGATTAATTAGCAAATTAATTGATTTTTAAATATCAATCTTTTCATGGCTCCCCTCGACCAGTCTCTGCTAATGATCTTTTGGGATTCTCTGCAGATAATTATTTGTATCTGTAGTTTGTGTCATCCGATTCAGCGTTATCTTTGGCCTTGTACTACTCGCTTGGCAACAGAGTCCCCTGAAACGAAGGTGCCGGCGTGTGGCGCTCGGCGCGAATGTCCTCCTAACGGCCGTTAGAGAATCCGCATTTTTCATTGGTGCGATAAGTATTAGCGTCGCACGTCACACGCGCGTTAGCCACTGCGCACGCGCAGGAAATAGTTATAGTCAAATGAATTTTCGTATCTCTGCCAGTGTCTTATCTCCTTCTTCATTCTGGCTATTTCGGGCCTCATTGTATGACGATTAGCATAAAGGGCCCACGACCCCGGTGCATATCTTAGAATATCGAAAGGGGACCTAGGGTTTGGTTCGGATGATCTTGGGACTTTTTTGAATTACAAAGATAACACAGGGTCACGGGTCATTGAGGTGGTTGATGATTCACGCGGTCGTGGAAGGTTTACCTGAATACATTTTAGTATTACAGAAGAGACAAGAGATAATGAGATTTTGGTATTATCTATTGGGGGGAGTGGAGGGCGAGGGGGGGGGGGAGTATTTCTATTGTATTTTTGGGTCTGATTTTTTTTTATTTTATCCACTTTGTTTTTTTTTGAAGGGGCTTTCCGGGGTTACTGACACTTGGGACTGTTGACAATGGCAGCGTTGGCTTGCGACAAAATCCTATAGGATCCAATATCCTGGATGGGAGATCGTTAAAGGGACTGGGGTATCTAGGTATACGGAGAGTGGGGGGTAAAAGGGCCTGCTGTGGGCCAAGTCGAGGGATTTCCCCGTCCTTGAAGGGACTCTGACGTCTGTCGGCTTCGCCACGTACCGTCTTAAAGGAAACAGTGTTTCTCATTTGAATTTGACAATATACGATAAATTTTTATTTGTGGTCACGTGCGAACGAGTCGGCTTGCGCCATCTATTGCATAAGAATTAATGCATACGAATGTTTCAGCGATTAGGTGAATTGATGATAAATAATTTTCGGGTGAAAATTAACGATGGGATCGTTTCACCGCGTTGACCGAGGTGTCAAAAAAGCGCGATAAAAAAAATAATGTCAAACCTACCCTCTGCGGTACCCTTTTACCTCGAAACATATTGTTTCTCATTAATCGAGCTACCCAAATCCTCGAGCAAGTTCACGCTACCCCATACTAATTGAATCTAATTAATTAGTTTCATCCCTTGACGTCCCTTCGTGCCTTTTTTTTCGACTTTTCGTCTTCGGACCGAACTTTGTTAGATCGGGGTACAGGGGTTTTCTTGGGGGGACGGCGGGGGGGGGTTTGTTACGAGATGGTAAAACTATACGTATAGGCGGTGCATATTTAAGGGTGGGCAGGGTGTTGAGAACCGTTCGGGATGCAGGAGGCAAGTAGCTCGTGCCCTGGCCAGGTGCTCACCTGCCCCCTTGATGGGTGGTGGTTCTGGTAGGCGCCCCCTTTTCCCGGGTTTCTGCCTTTACCGGGGGTGCAGGTTTACCCGTAGAGCCAACAAACCCTAAGTGTTGGTTAGGTTAGGTTGCATAGGCCTGGGCTCTCAGTGTTCGTGCAGGTAAACGTCTGCTCCAGGCCCTCCTGGGGCACTGACCTACCCCCGGAATTCTCTGAAACCGTTAGCGATCAGCTGTTCGATTCGCAAAAAGCATCCCTTATTTTTTTAACACTTTTTTTTTCACTTCTGCTCGAAAAATTTTTTTATTCACTCTGCTCTTTAAATCCAATATATCGTCAGTCGGTCGGCTGTAAAATTTTTGGCGCTTCTCGAAAAAATTTTTAATCACTGAAATACACTTTTTGAATCACGATAATTATCAGTATACCCAGACGTGTTATAATTTATCGATTATACATTAATTAAACTTTTCCGTACTTTTTTTTTCACTATTCCCCAATTAAACGCATCCAAGTACCAGAAAGGGTTAATTTGGTAAAACAAAACCAGGTACCCAAACAGATAAATTCCTGGAGGATTTAACAAACAGGGCGATGACATTTTCAATTATATCACGTTCGGCATCGATACGCCGAATGACGGTTCGACGAATGATTCGCATTCCTGCACAGCTGCACGAACTGGCACGAGGAGGACCTTCCGCCATGATCCTAAAAGGGCCAAGGGATCTGCGCAAAGAAGCTGCGCTTCGTTAAAGGACCGATACCGAGCACGTAGACTAGAGACGTAAGAAGAGAAAAAAGATGTTAAAAAAGAGCAGAAGTTACATGCGAATATTGATTAAGGGGCGGCGGGGTGGCGGTGGGAGGGGGGGGGGTTTTGAAAAATTGGCGCCCATTTTTGAAACGGGGCGGTGGGGGGGGGGGGGTTCGAGAAATCAAGTCAGCCGAGACGCTCGTTCTCTCTCTTTCTCTTTATCTTTTTCCCTCTCTCAACTACTGCCACATGTCGTCGGTTGTTCTCGTCCGTTGCCCCGGAAGTACGTTGCCCGTATTACCGACTCGCCCCCTCCCCGCAGCCCCCTTACGATGCACCTAACGCAATCTAATGCGGTCTTAGGTAACCCGATACTCCACGCTATTGTTCACTCCATTTCCTTAACTTCCACTAGTTTCCTTGGACTGTTGACCTCGATGGCGGAAACTAGCTCCAGATCTCGACCGTATGGCTAATTATTATTTTTTCTATACAAAAAAAAAAAAAAAAATAACTGATAATACAAATTCGAGAAAAAAAAGATAATTTAATCAGATATTAAAAATTCGATATGAATTTTTGGCGTCGTTAAAAATTTCTTTTAAAGATTCTTCCCAAATGGCAATTCACACTTGTACCTCGTACAACGGGTCGTCGTCCGATGCATTTTGATAATTCAGGCGATTTTAATAGTCCACTCGTGACCGGCTGTCTGCACCATCCTGGACACGCGAGTATCGTCTGAGCTTACGAGTTTTCAAAACCCACCCCTATTGTGTTCAAACACTTATGCCATTTCTCCTTAGGCTTCTTGTTGGCGCGAGAGGGGGATGAACGGCCACGAGCTGGCGGAAGAGGGGGCGGAGGGGGGTCGCTCCTTTTCTTTAACCCCTGCGAAGCATCTGGCACGAGGCTTTTAATTATTTATAAGGAACTTCCGAGTTATCAGGAACCGACGTAGCGACGCGTGGCGTCGGCACTGACCAGCGATTTTGTCCTTTCAACCCCCCACCCCCCTTCCCCTTCCCCTTTCGACGATACTCGAAATGACAGAGGGGATGAAAATTTTTATACACTCCTCGCCATCCCTTGTAATATTACTTTAAGTTGTATCCCGTTAGACTACATGCTCTGCTCCTAACCCTATTAATAAATTTCTACCAATGGGGTTATACGCGATTCTATGGGATATGCGAATGTCTGGGTTATAGTCTGGAAAACCAGTCTTCGCGTCTAACTCGATTCCTCAGTTTCTTTGATCGACGTCCATTCTCGTAACAGCCGGACGATTGTTTGCCAATTTGAAAAAAAAAGTTTTCACGACCCCCCGCGCCCCTCCCCCCGTGGTTCTTTATACTACGTGCTAAAATCATTGTCGAACTTTCGCTGACGTTTTGGATCTGGTAGTACTATGAATTTTATATGGGGATGTTTTTTGACTTGCACATTTTAATATGGACCTACTGCGATGCTGAGCTTGCTTGACGCTTGAAGATTTTGATTTTTCCGCTTTGTGTTAATAATTATTCATGGCTTTTCGGTCTATCCATTATTCTTGTTGCAACCTTTGGGGATTTGGCATTGTAACTTTATGGTGACTGACGATTTTGAAAATTGAAAATTTTTTGTACACGTCACTCTTTGACTCTGGTCATACCGGTAATTGTTGCAATTTACAACAGTGGCGAGTATCGAATAACGTCACGGAAGGCCTAATATACTTTTTTTTCTAACGTCTATAACAATTTTAGTTTTTCAGATTTTTATTAATCATTCGTATAGAATTTTTCATAGAAAGTCGGGGTTAACGGTTATTTTCGCAAAAATTAACCTGATACGGCTGCTACGGTGATTTGAGAGCCAAATGTTAAAATGTCTTGTAAGACAGTAAAGAGGGAAGCACAGTGGCGACAATGGTCGATGGTTTTCCAATGAGGATTTAAAATTTAAATGGCCCAGAAGGTTGTTGGAAGTAGAGGAAAGGAGAGAGAAGATGTTTAAAGTAGATAGAGAAGGGGAGAAGCGAGTGAGAGGGAGGCAGGGTGGGTAAGGGCTGTCGCGCGGGCCCTTTGGGGTCTTATGGGTCTCGATTAGCATATCCTGTAGGGCCGGTAAGGCAGGTCCCGCAACATTTCGGGATACACGGAGGATGCACTTTGGCGCAACCTTTAACGGTCGCCGACGAATTACTAATCGACTTTTTATACCTTTCCCTTGATCCTGATTCACCATTACCCAAATCTGAATAATTATGCGCCCATGCATTACGGCTCTCTTTGAAAGGACGCGCGCCCATTTTTAGTTTACTTTTTCTTTCTTCTTTTTTTTTTTTTTTTTTTCTTAAATCATCGTTTACTCTCCTTTCGTACAAGGAAATTCGTATCTCAGTGTCTCACTCGGCACGGGAACAATTGTTTGTCTGGTTTCGCATTGGTATGCAGAGTCGTTACGTCATTCCAGAATCGTAAGAAATATACGTAGTTATTCTGAATGTTGCGCAACTGAATTTAACCGTCAATTTTTTCGTTGAAATATATATATATATATAATGTATAATACAGGGCAGATTACAGACGTCTCCAGCTTAAGCTGTGTTTACTGATTACGAATAAAGTTCAGCTCTCATACGTATATCCTCCCTCGAAGGCTTCTTATCCTCATTTATTTAGAGGCTAGGTTTCCGGTTGCCGGCGAGTTTGCACGTTGTCGACATCCGACAAGGATAGCGATCCGATAAGCAATTCTCGAAACTGTAACGTACGAATCTGTTTACAAGTGCGATTTTATTTTTTTTTGCCTCGTGACTCTTTTCTTTTTTTTATCACTAAGTCACCTTTCTCGTACACGAGCTGTCGCTGGGACTTTCAAGGCGGTTAGATCAGATACAACCCGACGTATACGTAAGAAAAATGTCCAATATAATACGAATTCCTTCAGGATACAATTTTGACAGTTTTATCTTGCGGCGAGACGTTTTATTCTTAGTCCGATGACGCAATCGACGTGTAAAACGAACTAGGTAAAAATTTTGAAAATTTTCTTACCAGCGCGCTAAGTGTCACCCAGGAGAATTTCCTCCTGCGTAAGGGCGAGAAACTGTACGTTGGGTGAAAAATTCGTTGGGCGCGTGCCGGCTGCGAGACTCACCCCTCGGCTTGCTAATACCAACCAACCCCCTCCCAATCCTCCCCCCTTGTCTGGGCACCCTTCTTCCCTTTGCCCTTTTCCTCCTCCATGACCTTTAGCCGCACTCACAACATGCTAGCTACTACATACGGTGCCATGTGAGTGGAGGAAATATAGGTACTCGGCCGCATGTATCCAAGACCTACTGAAATACCAAAGCCGAGACCGAGAAAGAGAAAATCAGAGCTTGTATAGAAAAACGGGGACTTGTGTGACGTCGGTAATAATTTTCGACCGTGTACCGGGGCCCGTGAGTCCCATTTCACAATGCGACAAGGTGTTGTCGCCCTGCCGTGAAAACGCCTTGCTGGAAATTATTAGGCCCAAAAAAAATTTCGTAACCACCACTCTGTATCTTGGTTCGAGAAATTTTTCTCTTTGGGACTCACGCCCTTTTTCTTTTTTCTTTTTTCCCCTTTATTTTCTCCTCGTTCCTTTTCTTTCTGGCTCGATGTAACTTTATACTGCGAAACCCTTGCCGTATACCCGTGTACCCTATCCTCTCGCGGTTATTGATAATTTTTTTTTCGTAAGGCCCAATTTTTCTTTAGCAAGCTTCGTCCGTACCTCTATCATGTAGTTTCCTATCGATATACTCACTAGTTTGTATAGATGCTTGGATTAACTGTGCGGTACAGTAGGACTGTAGCTCTTGATCTATAGTACGATCTGTACGATATAACAAGTCTTTCTTATATGCGACGACGTCTTTTAATAGACTATCTCGCAAGCGAATGGTGTATATTGAAATATTTGTGGAACGTTCTGCTACTTGCTGAAATGAAATATGACCTCATGTCATTTAACCCCGTGTTAACCAGTGTCAAGCATAACATTTATAGCAGCTATGCTCGCCGAGCCCGAGTATTTCTAACGTCTCTGGGATGTGAAGTACGTTGTGAATAATCCAAAAAAAAAGGGGAAAATTTTTTTCTCCAAAATCTTTCGTATCCGACGATTCGGCGTTGAAAGAAAAAGAAAATTCAAAATTTTATTTTTCAACAACGTTCCCATGAATGCCCTCTATTGGGTTAACGAGAATAGTAAGATAAAGGGGATAACGGCTCTCGCACAAAGACAATTGGCTTAAAACGTTACATCCGTCCTGACGCGTTGAAGTTTACGGACTCGGACGAGGAAGAGAGCGAACGAACGGCAAACGAGGGAGACAGAAAATGAAGACGAACGCAGCTGAAAGAACCGTATCAGAGCGCCACGACAGAGGATTTGAAATTGGTGTATCTGCATATTTATCTGGTTAAAAGGGAGCAGGACATAAAGGATACCGGAAGGATTGGCAAGAGAAGAAAAAAAAAAAATAAAGAAGCTGGCGCGTGCTTGGTATTCTTCTTTTTCTTCAATTCTTCATATATTCATATTGTAGGTGGAGCCACTGAAGTGTCCTGAATTGGAAGGATCAGGATCGTTGGAAGGGTATATGTTACTTCACGTGCCGTAAGGAGGGATGCTGGGCGCGTGCCACTTCCAGGACAGTTGATGGATCACGTGTGATACGAACAAGGAGGTCCTTGCATAATAATAAGATTTGAAAGCAAGGTGCGAGAGGCTCAGGATGCGGTACTTCCTGTGGGAGGTTTACCCACGTGCCACAGGATACCCACTTGGTATCCTGCATCCTGCATCCTGGCTCTGCGCTATAGTCCTTTGACGTACAAGTGTAACAGGCTATTTTTTTTGTATTATTGTACCACCATTACTAACGGGGTCCTGGATGTGTTGTGTCCTTTGGGGATTTTTACATGTCCCAAGGTGCAGCTTGGAAAGGGTCTCTAAGATGTCCTGTTCCTTGAAGTACCGAAAATATTATACAGTAATTTCAATATCGAACTCAAAATTTGATAACGTACAATTATATCATTTGGTATCGCTCTTATCAGTTTGAATAATCGTCGTGGCTTGGTACTAGGATCTTGGACAGGATTTTAGAATTTTTAAAAATCCGTTGCGCAACACGTCAGTGACGTAGGACCCCGATCGATGTAACTTTGATTCAATAGATCGAGGGGATTCAAGGGACGGGTCCCAATACCTGTAACTTGGTTTAAATCCTGGTTACTCCAAGGATCTCTTCCTTGGATTCTTTGGCTGTGTCTGGGATTACGTGTGTGTCGTACGTGTCTCAATTTGAGTAGGGTGAAGACGATGGGGGCCCTTGGGGTCCAACGGAAATCAGGAACCATCCCCATGATTTGAAACTCATCCCTTAACGGATTTCCTCCTTGCCGATACTTTCTAAAGCGCAACCCTTATGTATACATACCACGTACATTATCAGAAATTAAAGTTAGGTTAGGTATACGTGTATGTTTATAATTTAATTAACTGCCCGATCGCAATTACTTGCGAACTGCCGGCAACTGAGTCTCCATTTTGTTCTCAGGGAAATTTAATGTTTAATTAGCGAATAATTATTGGCGACAGACGGCAACCAGCAGTGGCAACCCTTCCCTTTAAAATTTTTACCTTTCTCCATTTCTTCAATTTCCACTGACCAGCCACGGTCCTGACGTCAGGTGAGTACGGGGCCTTATGCCCTCGGCCGGCTAATATGTAAAAATTGCCGGTAGGTAGAGATAGTTTTGCTTTGGCGCACACACCTCGACTCCTCCAGCACCCCCTATTCCCTATTCACGCGCTAGAAAACACGCGACGCCATATGTTTCACGTTGCTGCCCTCCCTCTCTTATCATCGTTTGTCCTGCGTTCTCTAGTTCTCCACGTGTTATACAAACTGCACCAAGTTAGTCCCAATGTGTCCCATTCTATTATGTCTTTGCACAACATGCTCTGGCTAAGTAATCGATGTCCAATTAATTTATCAAATAATCGCCAAACGTCTTTGACCAAAATTATTAATTTATTTAATTTTTGATAAAAATATACATAGACCTTATCAAGCTTCACTACTGGCGCGTAGTACACAGTTTTTTTAGGGTATGGTAAATGCCGTGTGCTGTGAACGAATTTTTTATCCTCTTTGACAGTCACTCGTCAATTTAACGTTGACAGTTGCAAAAATCCTGCATCGTCAGTAGATAATAATGTCAACAATAGAGCCAGAAGCACTAGCTATAGATATGGTATCCCTTTGGGCCCGTTGAATTTTCTGGCACGCGTTGGTAAATCAGTGGGACCCTTTTACTATCTGCAAGGGCCCCTTGTGTCAGATAGAGATAGTAGCCAGTAGTTACTTAGGTTCTGCCTATATATATTATTTACTTCTGTCTATACCACTTCCATTAGTGCAACACATTGTCTACTGTCTTCTGCTATGCGATATTGATCGAATGGCCGTTCCATTTTGGTATTAGGTAATATTGATACCACTGTGACGTAGGGTAACGAAGGGCGTACACGGGGGACCGTTAAACGTGGGAGTGGACGCACATGGCGACGATGACATCGCAGTGGCGTCTGTGTATCTTTAATGGCTAAGCAGCTGTCACTTCTCTCTGATAGATTTAAACTATATTTTAATCGCGTTACCGTACAATTTATATGTTTTCTATTGTCAAGTCTCGTAAGGCCCATTTTTGTATCCGAAAGGTGGATTGAGAAAAAAAATTTCTTTTTCGTTGCGTTTTTGAATTTGGGTAAATATATTTTTGAGAAAAAAAAGTATTATCATATGCATAGTACGTTTGATCTCGTTCCGCCTGTTTATGGTGTTACTGGTCAATTCCTCGATCAGGCCCCGCTAGTCACGGTGGGGTAGGTTTCACCTGTGCGTAACACACGACTTCCTCCCACCTAACTTACCTTTTTTTTTTTTAATTTCTTACCTTCCGTACCATGCCTTTACTTTTCCACGTTATGGCTTTGGGCCCGGCGCTAAGGCCCACGCGGCAGTACGACAACCCTAACTCGCGAGCCAAGGACACGAGGTCTGTTCCGTACAACCTGACGGATAGCTATGCCTAGCAGTCCGGAACCAGGAAGTGTAGTCAGACACAGTCAGTCCCAAGAGAGGGCCTTAAGGCCCAAAAGCACTCCGAGCACACCTTATACACCTTCGAACGAAGTTTTCCACGGCGACCCTTGCGTCTTGTTCTTTGGTCTATTTTCGTCTCCTTTTAATTTTTTCAGCCCGAGCACGCGACCCGGACACGCCCATTCAATTTCATAAGGCCCAAAATTTTTACTGCTGATAGCTCTTTGCCTCGTTTCTCGCTGTCGTTATATCATCGCTATTTGATATTTTTTTCTGATTCTGCCTTCAGTTGCAAGTAACTACTGTACATACGCACACGCGGTCAGCATATACAGTCTGTTACGTAGGCATTGAGTACGAAGTCTGTTCAGCGTAGGCAATTTTTTCTAATCGCCACTCGTTCATCCCCATGGGGGTAAGCCAACAAATGGAATTAATGATACGATTAGCATGCTCGGTCAGTAACCCACCATGAACTACACCCCATGGAATATGGGGTGTTTGTAACGGCGGCACGCGCCGGTTGAACCAGTCCCTCCCCTTAATCGATATCACCCACGTGTCCCATAGCTATTATATTTTTTTTTATCACGAGCATATGTATTTTTCTAAAAAAATTTCCCATCCATAGCTATCCCTGTACGAGCTTTTGCACTCCTTTTTCTCGGGCGTTTTCTCAGGCCGAATTTGCAATGGCACCATTACTGCATAAATATCCACATGACGTCTCCGAAGGGTATTTAGCACTTTACGCACACGCCAAGTACCTATACCTGCATAGGTGGCTGGCTGGTCGCTCACCGACCGGGATATCCAGCCACACTGGGCACAGAAGTTGACTGGTTCGAGAATGAGGAAAAGGGCAGAGAAAGAAATGCAGAAAGAGTGCATAGAGTAACGCCACTCGGTTAGACAGACATATGAGCACACATGGGGCGGCTAGTCGCCACCTGGCGCTCTCTCTTGCTTCAATTCCTTTTTTTCTTCCTTCAGCTCTCTCTCTCTTTCTCTTCACGTGTCTCTACGGGCTCTTTGCGCACGTTGGGCTGTACCCTTCGATATGCCCATGCTATACGCTGTGTACCTTGGGGAAACCCTCGTGACCCCCCACCCTTGTTACACACTTCCCCCCCACTACGGATTCTGATGACCCCAACCCCTGGGAGTTGGCTCGTGCCACTATGCATTGGCGTGGGATAACGAAATTTTGAGAAAATATTCAAAATCAATCGAAATACGAAAATTCACGTGTGTATACATGTATATATATACCTTCGTTACCTCGGAATTTCTAATACGCGTACACTTGAACAATTTTGAGAAAATTTTGAAAAAAATTTCATGGCACTCTCCATCCTTTCTTTATCGTTTCTCTCTTTTATACTCGTAGATGCGTTTTTGGTGGTTTTTGTGTGGAAATTTGAAACATAATTTTGTTATCGATTTTTTAGAATTTTGTATTCCATCAAACTGCGCCTATGAATCGGAGTCAACGAACAAAGTTCCTTCGTTATGCCGGTAGTTCTATTGATTATTTCATGGCTCCCCTATCGAACACCCTCGGCTTCCCTTATACGCAGCGTGTAACCCTGCATGCCTGCATTTATTCTGCCTCCGGTGTGTCGTACTTGTATTTGCGATCGTGTGCACTTGCATATGGTAACCAAGAGAAGGGTGTATGCATTTACGCAGAAATGCATGTGGGCGTACGGGCCCATTTTCATTTTCTCGTTCCACGTGCGCTACATTATTTTTCCCTTATCCACGTAAATAACTTTTCGACAGACTGTCGATGCGAAGCAACGTAAACAGTGGTATGATTTTGGGACTTTTATTTTTTTAGAAAACAACATTGACGCTCGACTGTTGGATATAATTTGAAGTAGGGCCATGAAGTGGGAGGGGGGGGGAGGGGTCGGATTAAAATAAATTTATTTAAAAATGTTCAAGAGCTTAGTGCAACTTTACCGAAGTGCATTCGATGCTAATCGACTTGGATAAGATTCCGTTATGTTTGCCTGGCCCATTATACCTTTGTTGGTATTATCCCGGCTTCGTTAGGTCCCATTATGCTGTCGGGTATGAATAGTACGTCGACCTTTTGGGCCCGATGGTGCAAAAGGTCCTAAAGCATAGAACGCGTGAATACGCAGTCGAGGTGTGAAAATTGCCATTCTACATGGGCCTTATCTTTGCTGAGATTACAACTGTCAATGAAGTACATGATTTTGGGCCTGTTCGATGAATTCGTTGTCGGAACTATTGCCGACTGGCCCCTTCTCCATAGTCGAAATAATAATCCATTTATTTCCCTGATCTGTAAAATACTTTCGGAAATTCGAAAGCAACTCATGTAAGGCCCAAAATTTGAATTTTTATTTAACCTTTATCCCTTTGCATATACATGTCCCTCCCACGTTGGACTACGTCGGAAACGGATGCTGGAGACGGTTACTCCAAAAATAGAGATCAGAATAGGGAGAAAAATTCCCCTCCCCCCCTTTCCTCCCCCAACAAATCCCTACGCGACATCCGCGCCTTATATTTAGTAACAGGGGTGAAGACTGCCTGTCAGGAGCATCCTTCGAAAGTCACTCCCTTATTTATACGACGCCCTCTATATTTAGACACTGTTTCTCAAAATTGGGTCACCAGTCCCAAAAGTGTCTAAAGGTTAAAATCCAAATTTTCTTTTTTACACTGTCTCATATCATATCACAATGCATAGATATATATTTCATTATCAAATTTCATTCTACCACAACATCCCACGTATTTCTATACTCGTAACGAACCCCCCGCCCCCCCCCCCGTATCGTCATCCCTATATTTTTTTTTGGAAATCTAAGAACACCCCAAGAAAAGCAAAAGTATCGCGGTTATCGTTGAATTCGCCTGGCTTCCGGAAGTGGCGTATTTACACGGATAAGGCTTCCGTCTTGCCCACCTGTTGGTCTGTTAGTCCGTCTCACCTCCCGCTCTCTCTCTCTCTCTCTCTCTCTCTCTCTCTCTCTCTCTCTCTCTCTCTCTCTCTCTCTCTCTCTCTCT
>JARQTH010000036.1:215850-234791 GCA_030142595.1 Trachelus iudaicus | reverse complement strand
GCGACCGGATTGGATTCGATGA
Source organism: Trachelus iudaicus (assembly GCA_030142595.1). Lineage (NCBI taxonomy): Eukaryota > Metazoa > Arthropoda > Insecta > Hymenoptera > Cephidae > Trachelus > Trachelus iudaicus. Next base: position 234,769 of record JARQTH010000036.1, on the reverse strand, counting down.
GTCGTTTATACACAATATATATATATATATATATATATATATATATATATATATATATATATATAGTGACACAGGACCGTTCAAATCTATTGTACAAAAAATAATGTATATATTCTGGATATTCAAAGATTCATTAATAGTACAAGCAATCCGACAGAGAGTTACGACCAATCAGCTTCGTACGATCAATATATCTCTCTTTCTCTTGCACGAGTAAATATCTAAAAATTAAGAATTCAATACTGCATATCGATATTTAACAATTGCACAATTATCTCGTAAAGATCAAAATATGTTTTACCGGATTTTTCATGTCCGGTTCCAGATTAATATAATTGCGTGACAGCTTTCAAATCTGACTCTTCCGTTTCGATGGGGGTGGACCCACCCTGTACATAGCATATATACATATAGTGCATATATATGTTATTCATAAGATCGTAGAACAGGAAACATCAATGAGTCACATCTAAGAGGACTTGGAAGCACGTTTTACTTGCTCCTCTTTGTAACCATCTTACCGGTTTATGGCTGCGCATAAGAAACTTTGGATATCCCACGTTTGCGTCATCTTTCCGAATAGTGCACATTCGCCGCGTTCACTACTATCTATTAGCTCCTTCAACGAGGTACGCTTTACGGCATTCTAGGGGTTCCGGGGAAGCTTTACACCGAATGTTCTCAGACTAGGTAGAGGGACGAGTGGGTTCTGGCAGGGAAGGGAGAGGAAAGGGGGTAAGCTAAATCATGGGTGAATTAATTCAATTGCATCTTGGAATGCACCTAACACTTGTACGACGGAACCACATTGCATTGAGTAATGTTCTCGCATTACAATAGCTATTACGATTGATCGATACTGGCTGCTATCAGAAAATTCTCATTGAGCTCCGAGCTATTCGTGTAACGACAGCTATGAATCGAAACGCCTGTAGATCTGGAGGTCGATTAAAATAGCCCAGCGTTAACTCTTAAAGACGCGACTGAGTCTTCGAAGCACGAACCCAATCTTAAAATCCTTTCTAATACCGAGAAGTAGATAACTTTATATTTTCCTTGCCAGTTTTTCTCGGCTTTCCTTATTCCTACTACGTCTATGCAAACGAGGAAATGATTTTATTTCCAGATCTAAGATTAGAATTCGGTTTATCGACTGTGGTAAGTGAACGGGAAAAAAAAAATGTACTCACTAGCGATTTCAAGGAGTGGATGCACTTGCTTGGTTTACGTAAAACGAATAATTTGCAGATTGTAAATTGGACGAAATTTAACCAGCTTGCGTTTATATCTACGAGGATTATCGTTGCGTAGGGCACATGTAATAATTGGCTAGTGAGTAAAAAGGAAAGTAGGTTTTAAACTTTTTCACGAATCCTGAATGTCCTCACGTTGTCGCAACCGGCATGGATAGGAATCTTCTTTGTTATTTTAATGGAGTTAAATTGGAAGATACAACGTGGAAAAGATATGTATTCAGATGTGGAAAGGGATGACACAAGTCATTCTGGGAATTTTTAGAACTTCTGATAGCTACCATGGCACGCTAGGTTATGGCTAGAGCAGTGGCACAAGGATGGGATAACTAAGGGTGGTCCATGAGGTTGTTGAAAAGCGAGGTCAGTCGTTGGTTACCATTGGTGATGTTCAATAGAGCATTTTTTCATGAATAATTTTTTTTCTTTATAAAAGAAGAATTTTTTATTTCTGTAATCTCATACACGCACAGATGCGATTACTGGGGTAACAGTGTTTGCACGAAAAATGTTCTATTTATAAGAACAACGATTCGTATAAGATCGACGAAGTAAACTAACCAGACTTAAAATTGGAATGAAAAACTTTGCCAGAATTTTTGTCACTGTCTGCAAAATTTTTTGTTGTCCAAACATTAACCACTGCTCCAGTAATAATTTACCTGCGTGTATAATTAGGTAAATTTAAAAAAACCAGCTGAATCTCAAATAGCCAAGATAAATTTTGCAATTTTAAACTCTCCTATATAGTCTAAGGAGTTTCCATGGAAGCCATTAGCTTTTCAATTCACACAGACGCAAGCCTAGAGTCAGTGCGAACTTCATTGGCGTATGGTCTTAAGCGTGAGTCACGGTATCCACTTCCATTATGCCTATTGTGATTTAAATTCGTAACGAAGTCCTGGAAGATGTAAGATAAATATCTAAATAGGTGCCACGTCACTTGACAAATGTGACAAATGAGATAGGGCAAATTACACTCTGTCTCCCCTAGTAGAAATTGAACTATGAAAATCCAGGACCCATCGTGGTCCAAAACCAAGACCGAACTGGCCCAAGTAGCCGAATAGTCTTTTCAAACACAAGAGTTTTGAAGAGTAAGAGAATTGGCAACGTTTCCCTATCCATAATACACGAAGAAAAAAAATAGTGAAGCACGATTCCTTCCACTCGAATAGCCTGACCGACCGAGTACGTAACAATCAGCACCGCAAAGGATCTATCTCGAACGCAAAGTGAAAAGCACTGCAGCTACCTCCATCTACCCACCATCTACCCACCATCTACCACAGCCAACTATAGTCACCTAAAAAAAAAAAGAAACTCATTTTAATATCGTAAACGATAAATGGTTCACGACACGGTATAATATCCATTAGTCTGCCAGCCAGAGAGTAGTTTGTGACATACAGTGATGTTTTAGCAGACGGTTTCGGGGTTTAGATAAGGAGGTTCTGGTGGGGTGTAAGGAGAGCTCATCCAACCTGCACGTCATCTTCCAACGCAACCACGTGTCTATATAGCTATTCTAATGTATATGTATAGATAGATATGCATAACCAAGCCCTGCCGGTACTAATGCTCGTATAAGACTACAGTGTCTTACTTGGCGCACACATCAGACATATCTCAACGTACCAAGATTTATCTAGTCACGTGTATACGTATACACGTGGAAGCCAAGGATGAACGTGTGGGGCGCATCTTCCCTTATCTATGTGACTATGCCTCTAGTGTCCGTCTCTATATCCATGTGTCGCTATAAGAGGAAGGCGGGACCTACAGTTGTGATGGCGGAGGGCACGTGAACCATGGGGCGCATGCGAGCCACCCTTGCCGTGCAGAAAGCCTCCCGATATGCCACCCCCCGTGCCGTTCTCTCTGTCAGTCCGCACCGAGATTCCGGCGCGAAGTGTCCTTGTTCCGCTGTGCTACCTTATAGATGGATGACGCTGATTCACTTGTTCTTCGTTGCAGCCATTTCGGCCGCGCTCCACCTCCCATCCTTCGTCGAAGGTCAGTGCTTGACGTGGTTGCAACCCTTGAGCCCCGAAGAATTACAATTTGGATTAAGCTCGGGAGAAAACTACCGCAGTGAAATATTTTTTGGAGTTTCGAGTTATACATTTAAAAACAAATTTTTTTTGTATTGACAATCGCTCACGTAGAAGTACCCGGAAAATTATCAGATTAGTATTTGCCAGTTTCCGTCGAGTTCGATCGATCCGCTCGGCCCGTGACAGTTATCCGACTTTTCTCAGACTTCGAAGACTTTTCGTTTCCGTGAGATTATGAAGTTTTTCTTTTTTTTTTCCTTTCTTTCGAAGAGAGGAGGGGCTACCTTTTTAAAGGACTGAACGCCCACACTGAGTTACTTGGCTGATGGAATATCGTGGTTAAGAGTTTTCGCACGTTCACGACGTGCTTATGTGAGATGAGAGATGTAAAAGTCTCCTTAAGATTCTTTAAGGTTTGTAATTTTCATTATTGTCCCTTGCGAAATAGCTTTCGTTATTGTCGTCCATTAGTCTGAGCGGTGGGTGTATTGTTAATCGAAAAAAAAATGTCATTACCGGCAATGCACCTCGATTACACTTCGACGCAATAAGCTACATTATTTATCCCACGTCGTCTCTGAAAACTTTGAAAAAGCGTAGCAGCGAACTCCGAACCTTTTGGATCCACGGGGAAAACTTTTACACGGAATTCTCAGGACTTTTAGTTCGCCGTCTAAACTCCCTTGGTCGCTTTGCGTTACACGTTAGAAAAAGAAGAAAAAAAAGAAAAAGAAGCAAACCTGAGATTCCTTTTACTGGCCTTCCGTAATCTTGTCAGCACTTTGTTCCATTCGCATCTAATACCGCGAGATCATTTAACGTCACGTAGCATTGTATTTTGGTGTCTCGAGAGAAATAAAAAATAAATATGTGCATATCAACTTGATGGTTTTTTTTTTACGATCGCAATGAAGAATTCTATTCTCATGATGGAAATGATCCGTGAATCTTTGAAAGGCCGAGTCATCGTCCCAAATAAATACGCCTCCCCTCCCGCCCCTTCTCGCTCGCCGTATTTTTTCCCCGAATTAAAGTACACCAAGTATATCGCGATTATCTCATTTAATGCAGTCGAAACTGTAATACCCTTAATTGTCACTCATCCCGAGTCTCACGTACAGACAATACACCCTCTTATTTTCGGAACTCTTTCCTTGAAATTAGCCAGCATCCCGATTGACTCGTTCAAATTGATGGGAGCCATTGTTCACGCGGGTCCATTATGGAGGGAGGCTGTTTCCTTGCTCCGGAAAGATCATTAATATATAATACTATCCGGCCATACACCGCGTAATGTTTATCAAGTTGAAAAATAAGTTACAATATATATATATCATACGAAGAAAAAAATAATAATAACAACGGACCTGCGTATGTATACACATGTCCGCTGGATAAATTTATTAACTTTTCGTAAAAGGAACGTACCCTTCCGCCCGTCCTAAAACTTTAATGAACCACAAGCAAACTGACAAGCTCCAATTTCACTTCGAATTTCGTGAACGGTAACGAGATATTCGATGTCAAATGATAAATTTAATTCAGCTACATCCGATAGTACATAGCTACTAATATTTATCTTTGTCAAACCTTTTATCGATCCCCGCCGTGTATAACTGCGACTATCGATCTGCGCTTGCGACTAAGTTTCTCATAGAAGGCACGAAACTTAACGTCGTATGGGTTCACAACGGCGAATCTTCAATGTCAATCGAGAGGTTCATACAGGCTGAATACGAGCATTGACGCTATTGCAATGATAAAGAAAGAAACGAGCAGCGTTCTCGAAACGCGTTTAGTGACAGTGAATGCCGCCTCGACGCTTCGTACAAACGACGCGTTGTTTGAAAGGCGCTTGAAAAGCGTTAGCAGAATACATATAAGTATATATATATATATATATATATTACAGCCGTGTACAGAACTCGCGATGCTATTATTTTCCTTTTTGTGGTTTACCATTGAATCGGCATTCTCCAAATAGCTACGTCACCCACACTAATTGCCTAATTCAAAGGGTCCCGACAGCAGCCAGCACTTTATGCTCTGAATGCATATCAATTTACTATGTCATTATCGAATAACCAATTAACTACCTTACCAGAGGCGTTATCGGACCTTTATACACTCATGAATGTACCTAATATGGATACAGTGTTACTCAGAAATAACTTACGCTTCTCGGAAATGGAGTAGTGATACGCGAAGAGTAAACAGTGAATATAATGAATAAATATATATATATATATATATGCATAAAAGCATATAGGACCTGTCAAATTTGACAACTGCCACGTGACAAAGTATACCGCACGAGAACTACTTGGCAAGTCCGTTGACAATTTTCCACGAGTACACCGTGTTAGGAATACGAAAATATATTTCGCGACAAACTATTCCATTCCCAGCTCATTAGCTGTGCACATCCAAAGTACCTACGTGATCTGTAAATTTACACTCGTAAGGGGGAGAAACGTAAATTTTATCCACCGCCGCAATCTGGTCTCCTCCGTGCGCTGCTGAAACGAAGCGACGCTTTCGCAGAAGAACTTTCGTCGAGCGTATAGTGCTACCTGTAGGATGGCGCAGGTCGGACAAGCGCTATTGGACAAAATGAATAATACTTTAACTTTCGGAATTAATGACTGTGTGCCGCAGGGATTCGAAAGGTCAATAGAGTCTCCATAAAATCCTACTTATTCATATGGGAATGTGTTATTAATACTATAATCTGCACTTTCATTCGTGCAAACATCACCACGCGTGATACTATTCGCTTTTGCCTACGAGATTTATCGATTCGCCATTACAACTTATCTGTTAACGCCTACGTATACAATTCTGTTTGTCTAGCGAATATATATAGTTGTTTATCCGGGGTCTGATGTGTACGTTTATGAATTCGTGTATGAATTTGTGTACGAGTATCAGAAAGTGGGTAAATTCAAGAGGGTGCCAAGGCCCTTGTTTGACCCGAGCTTCGCGAAAGCTCGAGAGGGGTCGATGGGATTACGAGGCATATATCATGAGCGTTACGACAACCGAAGGCAGCGGCTTCGAGATCCCGTGGAAACGTTGGTCGAGATGACGTTCTTATACCCGACCGCCCAGCATCCTGTTTATCAATAAAAAAAACTTGGGTTCACGTTTTCACGTAGTACGCGATACGCCTTTCCTGCATAAAACAAAGGAGTCCTGACGTATTCCGGGATAGAGGAAAAATATATGGATGTAAAAAAAAAATATGTGAGATTCGTATGCACCTCAGAGATAAGAGATAACTCCGATCTCATCGAGATGATATCTACCCCAGTTCCACGCGTATTCGTTCCGTTTGGATATTTTCGAATATTTTTATTCCTTCGAAACGTCGTTAGAATTATCGAAGGGACCTGATAACGAAATTCGGCATTTCGAGTAGCTTAAATATTTTTCTTTTTCTCGCATAGGTTTTCGTGCGCGTCATATGCGTATTAGAATTGAAAGTGGTGGAGCGTTATAAGTTTACCGTGGGGAAAGTGCACTCAACATGCTGGGCGCTTGATTCTATTGAAAGTGCAGCATCGTACAGGTAAATCTATACGAGGTAGGTACGTAGGCAGTCAGGAAGAAGGTACCTACTGGAAGGTAATTGCCTATAGCTACTCGTAAAGGGAACTAGAGACGGCTGAGCTCGTATATACTTATGCAGGCTGCGCGTGCACGCGATCTCCTTTTATTTCGGTCACCCTGTACAAATGCAACTAACGTATCGAAGCTGTAACGTCGGGGTTAATTTATGGCGGTGGGATTAGGGGAATAAAATGGAGTGGGACAGGGAAAACGGAAAATGGCAATTCTGCGGGTATAAATACCGGCACAATTCGTCCGATGGCGATGCTTAAGAGGTGAACGTCTCGTGCGTCTATTCTGTCCCGGTAAAATATCACTGTCGAGAGAAAGAAATTGGTCAGACCCTCTTGCTCCTCGTGCTCGACAAAAACAGGGACAATAAAACTCCCAGCATCCCCCGTGTTCTACGCTCCTGAAACCGACTGATCCGTTCGAACGATTACGCCGTAGCTGTAATACGTAAACATATATATGTGTATATAGATTTTACGTTACACCTTAACTCCCCGTGAATTCACCCTAAGGATCGTTATGCGAATCACTTGAGGACGCCTTAAGGTTTACGCAAGGACGTTGATAATGACACGAAGATCGATCCGATTCGTCGGTTCCAATTCCAGAGTACTGTACTCCTCAGCTGATCTTGCTCTTTCGGAACTTTCCAGCGGCAAGAGGCTACAAAGGCACTAGCTGTCAGGGACGATTCAGCGACGAGCTAACGGACGCATATAGTCGGTTCGCGAAATCAATGTCGTTTTTTGGACAGTTCGTAAACAGTCCATGACGAATGGGACACGTGGGTTTTCGCAAAATCATAAAAGTATATGCTAGGCTAAAAAAATTTTAAATACATATCAGTGAAAAACTATGCATGTCCATACTGTGTATAAAAAATTCTATGCGGAGCCACGTGAGACTTGCCAGAGAGTACATTGCTTTTCATCTGTCAGAAAAACACATCGTACACGTGGACCAAATATACACACTGCGTCATGGTGAATCGTGACTGACAGTTGTGTCACGTGTACATTAAAAATTCTACCGAGGTCCAGGTTGTTTCATGCCGAGGGACTCCTGTCCTTGCCGTCTACTTAGAAACTCTCTTTGATCATTTTCGATTCCTATGGGTTTACTTAACGGGTGTCGAAAAAATCACGAGGAGCTACCAACGTGTCCCAGCCACGGCTGCCCCTATATACGAAGTACGAATTCGTTCTTCATAATGCTAGAACCTCTATCGGATTTATGGTAATGTCCCGGGACTCGAATAGAATTTCGCCGATTCGGTATTCAGCGAAAAGAGAAGAGTCTTGTGTTGGGTAGTGGGGAGGAGAGCATTAAGACGCGAAAGATTTAGACGGTACGAGGTGGTCCTTCGTTGTGGCTGAGTAACCTAGCCCAGCATCCAGTGCTTCCTCTCTGGTCCTCGGCATCTCAGCCTCTTCCTGGATGTATCTCCCTTCGTTCCTTCTCTGTGGTTTTCTCTTGCTATCTCTCTCCGGCTCTCAGTCTCTTTCTATCTCGCGCTCTCATTGCCTTGTTCTCGCATCCTGGCTATCCCGGCTCACCGCTAAAACATAGCGCCATAGCGCCAGCTTAAGCTATACTCCTCGTACCAGATTGCGCTAATTAATGCTAATTGCCCAAAGTAATAAATAACTGCATGAATAAACATATTCCCATAGTTCGGACTATGCACACGTGTGGTTCCGCCACAATACCCGCCGACAATTTCACACACGAGTTGTTACCAAACATCGATTTCCGGTACGAAACGGATACCGATTGTCAACAGCCGGCGATAACAGTTTCCACGAAAACACTCTAGCCGCGACTATAGACGTAGCGCGACTATCGGAATTCTTAAAGTGCAGTAACAACATCAAAACTTTATTTTCAATATGGAATCGCGTGCTTCGGTGGGCATTTAGAAAAAAATAACCCGCACGGGGTCTCCATCGAAACGAGAAATTTTCATTTGGGAAAAAATTTCCAGCTTCGTCAGCCATCATCGCAATGCGCCACCTGACCTATACATTATTTATTCGATTATCGTGAGATTCGCGGATTTACAATGCATGCGACAAGACAGATTAATGCACGATGCTCCAGGCATTATTGGGGACGCGTTTTTTTAGTCGCGCCGCAGAAATTTCGACACGACTTCCATTTTTTCACAATCAAATGACGCGCGATGAAAGTTCACAGCGCGGACGTCGAAATGCGCGCATTGAAAACTGCAGCCGTTAAACGTATCGTATCGAATCGGAACAGGCGGTGCAGTGTGGGAGTTGAGTGTAAAAAAAAGTACTTTTTCACCTATTTTCAATTTTATCTACAATTATTTTTTTAACACTATTTTTCCACGGCCCTGCAACTTTCCAGTCTTTTCTGTATTATTGATCGACGGATAACCTATCGGATCGGAGCATAAAAAAGCACATTAAACTCATTCAGTTGGAAGATACAGTGTTTTCAATTATCATCAAAATCCTTGTCCATTAGCAAACGTATAAAATAAATCTTTAAATCTCTCTTCCAATGCAATGTTCGTAACGTTGATTGGTATACGCATCAATGGATATACTTAGAGTGAATTGATAGGCAGGTGTTTGTGCCGCATGGCGAGCACGTTAAAGCCTACGGGCAACTTTCCATTGGCCGAAATACGTGCCTGCAACCTATTTGGAGAGCGTAATATCCCGAGGGAGCATGAATTCACACCATGAAATCCGATGCCTAACACGTGTCGTGTGCGAATTTACACCAACTTTGCGGTAGCACTTGGCGTTCCTGTACAATGGTAACAACAGAAATTACGCTTGAGGGCGAACTATACGTTTCTTAGATAAAAAGAAAACGAGGGAATTAAGTACAACATAAATATATAACTTCGCGATTTTTATAAAATCTTTGAAATTTATTTAACGGCTATGTAAGGACGTGCTTCAATTTTTTTTTAATTAATTGGACGAAATTAGAAACTGAACCAGTGCCCGAATTTACAAATATAGAAATACTTGCGATTCGTTACATAAGCAATATACCCAGAGGAGCGCTTGAAAATTTTCTTTAAAACTTCGTCTTCAGAAAGTAGATGAGGTCCCACCACGGCGTCCGCCAAGTTATATCATGACGTCATGACGTATGACGATAGTTTGTTACCCTCGTGACATCGCCATGGCGCACAGGAACCGGCTCGTAAAATATGATCCCAGGGAAAACCTAAACCAATTAAGGTCCCACCGTCTCATCTCAAAGTATAACCGGTAAATTGGTATAGCGTCCTAGCAAATATAAATATATATAGAATTCAGAAATACAGGATGGTTAAGAATTATCAGAATAAATATAACAGCAATATATATATATATATACTAAAACTGCCGTAAATTATCCAATGTTCATTCAAAGAAAATAAAAGGAATAACGAGTGGACAACTAATTGAATGCGCAACCCTTAGCATAATAAATAAGTATCTATGCTTACTGAGCTTTGCCATTCTTCAAACTGCAAGGAGCATTAGTAGGTTGAAGTTACATTTTCCTCTCTGTCCGTTTTTCCAGGATCAATCGCCTCCTTTACTCCCCGCCCCGAACCCTTCGCACCAGCCTCTGTCCTTGTCCTTACCTTCTCATCCACTTCCGGCGTCGCTTCCACTGACCTGGGAATAAAGCTAGGCAAAGTAAAGGGGAGAGTAGGATGCGCGGCGGCAGGATCACTGGCATTAATCCAGAATAGGCAAGAGCTAAGGGTACGAAGGAAGGATAATGCGCGCACGATAAAACTAAGCCGGGTAACGCCGGCATAAAAAGACCTGCTGGACGGTTGGCAGTGTTACCAAATTGCTGGAATATTTTGCCGGCAGGTCAAACCGCCAGCGCTGCCGGTTGACCACAGTCAGAAAACCCTGCACCTGATGAACTTCCGGTTTAAGAGTATCTCCCGCCCAGCCCAGCGAATTCGCCCACCATCCGTAATTCTGGTAACAATTTTAACAAGGGATTCGTTTAATTTTCTTACATCCCGTAAACACGTTACCCAAGTACGCTTAGGCCGTTGCTCCGTATCAGCGAAGATTAAAACGACGCCGAAGAAATCGCACAAATAATCAAATTGGCAGCTCGTACCTTCACACAGCACCGACGTACCGTCATGTATATTAAACTTACTGTTTATTCGTCCCTTGCGCACACAGCCTCCACACTGTACCTACGTGCACGGGGGTGCAATATTAAACTTGCCTATAATCTGATTTGTCCTAACCCTGCCCTCTCTCTCTCTCTCTCTCTCGACGAAGGACAGCGTGCACCGAGATCGTGGCTGTTATAAAATCCGATAGTGTACGGGTTAAGGGTTAATTACACGCTACCTTGTAACGCCTTGGGGCCACGTTGAACTTTGGACACCATTGATTTGTGGCGAGGCGCTTCCCCAAAATATATAGTTTCGAAGCCCGAAGCGAGTCGCACCAGTCTGAGCTCGAATTCGTCGCTCTCGTGCGGCGACGTCCCGACGCCACCCCAGGACCTGAAGGAATACCTAATCTGTGTATAGTAATACCCGTGGCCAAGCTGGTCGACCGAGAACCGATTGACTGAACAAATTTGATCGTGACCGCGTATGATGATCGCGAGATAAGACAGCCACGGAACCTCTGGTACGTAACCAGCACGAGGATCAAGGATTTTAAGCGCATCCGAATACACGTGTACACAGCAGTACACTCTTACGTGTTTCGGTGACCTAACCGTAGAAATGTTGAGTTGCCACAGCATCCGGGTACGTGCGTTCCCAAAAGGACCACCGCGTGCGCACGAATGCCTAGGCGCTCCCATGAGCTTCAGCCGCCGCCTTCCAGTCTACGAGGATCGTTCGTGAATCTCTCATTTTTTTTTCTTCCACTTTCCTACGTGGGAATAAGATTCGCCCGTGGCACTACGTCGGAAAGGATATGGCCGCGGCAAGAGTTTTAATCAACGAAAACCAGTATCACGCTCCTCGTAAACCTAGCTGGCTTTGAGTATCCTTTCGGTTGGCATTACCTCGGTCTCTCTGACGTAGTGGCCGAGCCGGTAGCTGCTTATACCGCAGATACTGATCCGGCGAGCTTATTACTCGTAGCACTCTTCGTTCGGTACTCTCATCCGGCGTAGAAACAAGATACGTGAGCTTCATGGCTTCCGGGTACGTGAACGTGTAGATAGGACGATTCGACGTAGTCGCCAGGACGATTCGACGTGGTCGCCAGGACGATCCAATGGCCGTTCGCCGCTCTCGGCCGGGATCAAAATGAAACAAGAGAACGCAGAAACAGATTTGTATATATGAGTCAAGAGGGGTGGGGGTGGGGCGGGGGAAGGGGGAAACAAGTGGGTGCGCGATAGTGCAATCTTCCGGCGGTGTCGCGTTTTCCGGCTGGACGATTCCGCGCTGAGCTCGCTCGCTTGCCATTCTCCCGATCCCAATTCCCGTTTTCCCAGACCACTGCTGCTTTTCTCCCAAGTTTGCGCCCTCCTTGCCGACCCTACGCCCAACCGTAGCATCGTTCCCCATCAGCCAGACTTCCCTTGCCGGGCAGAGCGTGCAACCCCTAGGAAAGCCTCGTCAGCGGGAGTGTGCTGCCTTTAACGGATTCCCACCGCAAACCTCTATGGAAGGGGTCTGGCGGACGGCCGCGCGGATCGGCCGGACACTCCGACGCCGGACTACGGGCTTATTGTCAACTCGGTCCAGGTTGCATCGTTCATATAAAAAAGTGAAATACCATCGTCAATTTACTCGTTCCTTTATACGAGGTTCTCTCTTCTTTATGTATCTTTTTTTCCTGCACTGCTCTGCCCTGTTTTTTTTTCTTCTTTCCTTTTTTTCCCCGTCGATTCAGGGACTCCGGCATACGCGGAGATACGCACTCAGAATCCGGAGGCTGTTATTTGACTGGGTTCGGATCGATGAAACGGCTCTTCCGGATGGGCCGACGTGGCGAAACGAGGAAGTGACGTCGATCGCTTCGGTAGCCACACGTGAAAGGGATGCGAGAGATGTCGTGGATGTTGATGGTGCTAAATCGAAAAGCGTGAACTCGATTTCTCTTCCTTTTCATTTTTTCTTTCCTTTTGTTCCCCTAAACGCGCCAAAAGATAAGCGGCCGCCGTGTGTACGGTGCTTCGGTTTGCCAAAGGCAAAACGTTAAGTCCTTTTGTTTCGACGTCGCCGACGACGCGACGGCGGCGACTGTCGCGCGAAAGAACTCGCGTATTTCATTCCGAGTCTCATCCGACGTCGTTTCACCGCGCAAACATGCGCCACGTATAATCCGCATCCAGCACCGAATTATAGTGCACATCTGCGCGCCGCTGCGGAATATAGATAAAGCTCACGGCAGGATTACAGAGTATACGTCGACGCTCAAGACAAACTGTTATTCCCATTGTCGAATTTTATCATCTAACGTACGAATCATCGGCGACTGCGGCCAAAGGAGAGATCTTTGTTTTCTCGTGGATGCGATTGAAATTTATTATACCTTCTTGTATCGTTCTCGTGAATGTTTTACGAGGCTGATTAAGCCACGTGGGTCTTTCCCCGATTTGACTCGCTCGGACGAGAGCCGCCTTAAGGCCATTTTCTGTCTTCCCTTCTCTCTTTCACCTTCTTCACTTTCCTCTCCTTCATTGTCGTATTAACTTTCTGCTTTCCTGCGTACGGCCGACCCAACTGAACTCACGTTTATATCCTTCTCGCAGAATAATGAAAGCCGTTTCTGTAGGTTAACCATTTTCTCTCTCTCTCTCTCTCTCTCTCCCTCTCCCTCCTTCTCATCATCCACCTACCGGAGAGCAGAGACGTCTTCGGCGTTCTTTTGTCAAGTTCCTCGCTACAACCGACCTGTTTCTCTCCATGTCGAACAAAGGGTGCGCCGATTTACCCGCACGCGAAAAGCAGACAGCGATGAGAATAGTATTATACCGCGTACACCGTGTATTGTACTGATACCACACTTGTGCTCTACGAGTACAGTCGAATCTCAACCGCATGAAAATATTTGTTTCCATGGCGCAGAGTTGAGCCAACTCGAGAATTGCCCGGAGGAGACGGGGGGACGTCGTTACATTGAATTTTCATGAAACTCCAAGGCACGACCACTGGCCCGTATTTTCAACCTGAAAATCATACGCGAATTTTTCACCCATCCAAGGCCATTCTTTAGGACGCGATGACTCTCCCACGAAATTCCAACGTTTCGTGCACAACTCCATTTCCCACCTCGCTTTATTAGATCGGACTTTATCGCGAAATAGAAATTGTACTGTTCTAGGACTTTCCCGCTGCTCTCCGCCGGATCACGGTGCACCCGATCGATAAAGGATTTCTCAATTCTCCGTTGACAATAAACTTTGCAGAAGTCAGACCTTCGACGTCTCTCGGATCTAGGATTACACCAGGCGTTAACCTTAGATCGAATCCTGCTTAAAACACGAGCTCCAAGCACGAGCCCTCTTATCCAATTTCCATCGAAGGCGACACCGGTGGACACGCGAATCCTCGTAGACGCCTCGTTCTCCGTTTTCAATAAGGGTATTAACTTAAAAAATAAAAAAAAAACTTTACCAACTTATTGAACGAAACTCCTCGCCAATTATGAACGTCCCTAACGTTAAAGTGTTCGTGAAAGTTGAAGAGGATTTTCACTGAGTCCGATCATTAACGGTACGTCATGCCAAATAAATTGCAAGACATCGAACGGCTCCTGCACTCTTGGAAGACTTCAAGAAATACGTGATCCGAATACGATTACAAGGTCCTTGCGCCATTGTCATCGCCCTCGTCGCCAGCCTGACAAAGTAAACCAGAATAGATCCCGTCACTGTATCGTAAATGCTACGGAGTAGAGAAACGGAGCGCAATCTCGTCCTCGCCAAAAACTTTATTCCCAAGTCTACGACCGAGTGCTCCCCTCTCCCTTCGTCTCACTAGATCGTCGTACCGTCGCGAAACCGTCCAAGACTGGCTGGCACCGAAACGACCGTCGGCGAAATTTCTAAATGGAAGACAAGAGGTCGAGCTGCGCAATATCGATTAACGAGTAGTTTACTCCTCTCACGGGCAGACCAGAAAGACAAGATTTACCGAGTAATTAAAACCTCACGAGGATTTGCCTGTTTCGCTCGCTTGGCAAATGCTCGTGTATTGTCCAGGGACAATTCGAAAAAAAAAAAAAAAGAGTAAAACCAAAACCATACGTCCCTTCTATTCTGGCAGTATTTCGATTCCGCCACTTCTCGTTCTATCAACCGCCCCACCCACCCTCCCTCCCTCCCCCCCCCTTCGCCCACCACCCCACGAATCGTACCAACCTGCATAATTTGCATAGTCACACGGGACTTGGTACCAATCGCATTTTCATTGCGCGACACAATACCTGCTCGCGCCGTCTCTATAAATTTTCCGCGTTCTCTCGCACCCTTTTTAAACTTGACTACCGATAAGCCATTCGATGGTTAATCGTTCGAAAAATGTGAAATTGCCTGTTAACCGTTGCTATGAATGCGGTTAAGCGAGCGCCGTTGTTCAAGATCCCATTTGAGCGACCGTGTCAATATAAATGTAAATGTCATTGGGAGTTGCACGGGCGCATACATTTCAAGGTCTCTGGAGGCCGATTGCTCGCTGAGAATATTGCAGATGGTTGTACGGGACATTTCCACAATTGAATTGCCATCCCGATTCGAATCTATATATGCGGACATGTATAGGTAAGCGTATACAGAGATGGAAGCGGTTGGTGCCAAACGTTATTTCGTTCGGTCCTCATTAACGATTAATTAGCACCAGACAACAAAGGCGGCCGAACAGTCCGGTTCAAGAGTATCCGCAGTGACGTTGTTGAACGTCGTCACTTTTAGTACGATCGCATTCCGCGCAGATGGAGCCACTGTGGTCTTTTCCGATACTCGACAATTTCCTGCAGCGCGCGTTACGTGTTACGCTGCACCGCTGGCGTATGAAAATAAAAAATATTCATTCCATATATCAGACCACCGCGGGAACTCAATCTCGTAGCTTTCGTCTGCCTTTTTGACGCACATACGATGACGTATTTTTGCATTCCTTCTTAATGACTCGTGCGCCTTTCGTCTGAATAAGTTTGCATGTAAAAACAGCGGTAACTAGACTTTCGCGTGCGTACAAACGATAACGTGGCTTGCGCAGTCGGGACTCCCTGTATTCACTTTGTGCTACTTGTTGCGAAGTATGAATAATTAGAATAATGGATCACACGCTGTTAATTGCGTCCTCGATCATTCCCGGTGAAACATTAGCTTGTTCGCTGCAATGCTAATAACTTGCACTCGGGAATGCTTCAAGATTATTGATACACTTGTTTCTTTTTATGCTTCGCTGTAAATCACAACGAGAGGGTGACTGCCCTTCTGGAGCTCTTATTTAAATACGCACTGCAGTATGTCTTTGTAAGAATTAATCAGCCCTCTTATCAGTAGGTGTTCCTAATCTCATCGTAAAAGGTCTACGAGCCATCACCGTGCTCTAATTGAGGACCAGAGGTTTTCGTTCCAATTATAAGTAAAAAATAACAACCGCCCGCCCCCTCCCCTCCCCACCCCTCGTAATTCTGGGGTTAAAAAGCCCGTAACAAAAGAAAGATATGGGAAACGGGGTCACGCGATAAGAAAGACACGAGAAATAAGAAAGATCGACTAGTCAAGATTCACTGCACAGAAGATCGGTCTGTCCTAAGGGGGACTCAAGGTCCCCGTTCTACTGGTCCGGAGAGACACCTTGGTACAATCTGGGGGTCTGACCGACTGAGCAAGTTCAGAGGTTAAGATGGAAGAGCGACTCTCCGCTCACCATGGTCCAAGTACAGTTGCTCCAACAGGTTAACATATACGTGTACAAAATTTCCATGAAATTTGACATACATTTGGAATCACTATTTTCCACCCGATTATTTTATTCTCGCTAGAAAATCCTTACTGAACTTGCTGATATTGACGGCGAATCTAGTTTTCCATGGTGATCTGCCCCTCTCCCGCCCACCCCCACTGTACCCTCATGATTATCGTTCGCTACGTTCACTTTGCCATTGATATTTGCCGAAGATACAGCACACTTCCTATATTCCCGGATATAGACGAAATTCCCCGATTCCCATTACAGCCACGAATGATTTCACCCGAAAGTTTCGACCAATCCGGCGCAACGCGACGCGAAGGGGCGCCAGCGGAAGCGCATTATTAGACGGTAGTATTCAATTTCTGTTTACCTGGAGCAGTAATGAAAGCTCACCATTATTAGACGCTTCGATGTAAATTTAAATGCAGATGAGAGATTGCGCCACAGCCGTCCGCATTTCCGATTCTCATCAGCGTCATCCGCTTTCTCGTTTCATCCCTTAGTCAAATCCAACGTTATTTACTCGGTAAGCCTGTGCCGGCTCTGTGCTCCGTAAAAAGTTATTCCCGCCAATGGCAAAACACTTATGTATATAACCCGCCATTAACGAAGGTAAGAAGGAGTTATTCTTCCCACTGGGTTTATTTAAATCCCTGAAAAATGCCAAGTACCGGTTCGAGAGCTAAGGGGCGGGGGGGGGGGTTGAGTGTATAGTGGGTTCCCTCGATAGGCAGTCGACGTCGACGGGGCGGGAGAGGGGGAGGAGGGGCGTCATGGAGGAAAATTTCCGGGGATTTAAAAGTCCATTTTTGAAATGCGCGCCCGCTTCCACCCCTTGCACGTTAAGAGCACAGTCGGGGAAACCCAACGTTTTAATTTAAAAACTTGGTGCGCACTGCATTCGTGTTAAGTTTTCATTTGCGAGAACGCAAGCCAGAAACGGTTGCCAGAAGTGGAATACCGTCGTAAGGGAGTTGAACGGATAAGAGGGCAGCAGTGGCAACAGCAACAGCAGCAGCCAGCAGCTCTCTAGGCTTGAGGCTTGCATGTGCGGACTCGGAACTCGCGATTCTCGGATACGAAGTTTCTACTTGGGAAAGTTACAAACTTATCCCCTCTGCTGCTCCGTACTTAGCGAAACTCGGTTACTTTGATCCATATTTTATTTACTCTCCTACCCCTCCCGGGTTCCGCTCGACAAAAAAAAAGAAGTGAGAAAAAAAAATAGTACGCGAGAAGAAGTGAATGGGAGTAAAACGATGAAAACGTTTTTACGCCTTAGCAAGGACTATATTTAATTTACCGTGTAATTGCCACTCTTCTGCTACTGCTACCAACTTTCGGAAAAAGTCCGGTTGCTCCTCGAGTCTTGCTATTTTAGCCGAATCTTACTTCGGCATATTTTATTCAATTATGAAATCCGATCGATCTGCCGGGGGCAGTACTTGCAATAAGCAATCCGCACTGCCAGTGCCGAGCGTTTCCCTGGTTACTACTGAAATAAGTAAGGCACGAGTTGAAAGTAAGTAATCTATATGTACCGTATCAAATTTTCAATTTGTCAAGTTATTGATCGGTATTAATAAAAAAGAGGAAATATCATTGGGAAACATAATGCGCGTATATACGCATACTAGTTATATGCACGTAGGTAAAAATTGACTTTTGTCCGGTTAAATTTAAACGTGAAATTGACATGAATACTCATAGAATTTACTCGAGCTTTGAATATCAACGATAATATTCCAATGGACGTTGCTTCCTTATTGGACGATAATGACTCTACAGCGGTATGACGAGTGTTGACGAGTCTTTGACATTTTATAAATTCCTCTTGAGAATTTCACTTTACTCGCAGCTCCGTAAATAACGGAAGAATGCAACGAAGACTGGTGTTTGATCGTACTTTTCTTTTTAAATTTTCCTGCCGATTTGCTTACCAACGACGCGTTATACTTGTAACGTATTACCGATTGAGATCCCTAATAATTCATCAGTTAACCACTATATGTCAGGGCACTCGTTTCGGTTATCCCCTCTTATCTACTTGTCGTGCAAATTCAGAATCAAACCGTGTA
>JARQTH010000036.1:176467-204354 GCA_030142595.1 Trachelus iudaicus | reverse complement strand
CCACGACCGTTTCCCCAGGACATCGGGCGACAGCTAGGGCCATATCCTTACCAGGGTCAGGGTGTTCCTCTCCTGCCTTTAACAGACGTGCAGACGTCTCCGTCGGGTACTCTCCTCAGCTGGGCAACACTATACGTCAAGACTATCTCTCCATCGCAGATTCGAGCACCTCGACCTCAACTAAACGATAACAAATCATCCGAGAGCATTGGCGTGACTGGACGAATCAACCCCAGAGCATAGCTTCTGATCAACACGTCACAAGTTATATATATATAACCATATAATATATTGCTTGTGAAATTTGTGCCCATTGCCAGTGGGCATTGTACCAACGTAATAAATCCATCCATCGTGCACCCTCGTTTCGTTCTTCTCAAACGAAAAACTAGCTGGCTGCAGACTCCCAACACTCAGATTATTATTACAACAAGCAAGTGCGCCGGCATTTCGCTTTAATCAGAGCTCGTTAATCAGCGGCTGCCAATGTTCCACCGGGCTAATGAAGTCTAACGAGATTTCCCAACAAAAATTTTATCTTTATCTTTGCCCTGTCAAAACAGCACGATGCGACTATTTTCTTTCACCGTGCCAAAAAAAACCCCAGCAAAACAATCATCTTTTTATTCCCTATTCAGGCACTTCAATGCCATCTGTGATATTTTGTACCGTTCGAATAAATATCGCTGGTGTTACTGAAAAAATAATAAATTCCAAAATATACCCGCTACCCACACACCACAATGCTGCTCAAATAAACTCCATTTTATTTTTCAACGAGGGTAAAATCTCTAGATAAGCCAAAACTCCTTTCGCAGATGGAATATCGTAAAAAGATATATATTTGAAATTCGCAAAAAAATTGCGATTTCATGTTGACATACATATACGTCGAGTGCATCGTATATACAATGGATAAGCGATGCAGTTCGATATATCGGTATAGATATCGCAAGGGAGTACCGGCGTAGTGACATGGAACTTAAGTATGTACAGTAGATATGGAAAATATTTCATTCGTATATCCGGCAAATATCGGCGGCTCACAATATCTTGAGTAGGGATTGAAATATCGATTTGGAATGTAGTAGAGCGTGTTGTGCGAAGGAGAATGGAAAACCTGTTGATTTGAAGCAAAATAGGTTACCGGAAGTAGTAGGTTCACTTCCTTTCACCGTGGTAACGGGAAAGCGGTTGCTCGAGGGTGGATCTTGCAAAGCGTCAAGTCCTCCGAAATCGTTCCTGTTTTTCTTCCTCGGCACGAAGGGAGGGAAATAAAAATAAAGAAAATGAAAAAAAGAGTAAAAAATCCTGCAGGCATCAAATCGTCCTTGTTTGCCTACACGGTACAGAAACTTAATTGTTCGATTGATTTTACGAACCTTTTTTTTTTTCTCTTTGCATTATATCTAACCGAACCGTAGGAGCAATCAACTATGGCCTGGCTGTGCATCATAATTACGATGTTCTTTCTCATTAACGAAACCGAGTGGTAACTTTGCGAAAATGATGCGATTCTCTCCTCTCTCTTTCTCTCTCCCTATACATGTAGGTAATATCGCAAAGGAATGGGGCGTACAATTATTTATTGATCGTAGTGGTACAATACAAAATTACTTCAGCCAAGCAAACTAAGTCTGGTCATCGTTATCCTTAGCCCATAAATAATTCAAATTTCCCGCCTCCTAAGAATTACAATTAAGACTCTTAAAGCAGAACGCGTTAACCATAATTGCCAAAATAACATATTTCATCTGCTAAATCTAGGCCTCGTTATTCTCACGCGATACGATACTCAAGTATTCATTGAATTCTGGAAAAAAAAAAATTAATCTCATCATCGATACCAGCATCGCAACCAACGTGATAAAATTGATCGACCATCGTTAACAAATAATCTGTATAATAAAGTCTATCCGAATCCACCAATAAGCGGTATTTGGTAGCTCATTAATAAATTGACATCGCAAGCATCATCCCTCATGATTAATTCGACATTTACGATCGGATTCCACTGTGTGCCAACAGATGCGCAGCTACCAAGATTCGCCGAGCCAATACCGAACGTGACAGTCAGCGTAGGAAGGGACGCGTTGCTGTCCTGCGTCGTGGACAACCTACGAGGTTTCAAGGTAATTATAAAATCCAATTAACGGACCAATCAAAAATTTCGACTTAATGTATAACCGGGACTTTTTTTAATTTTCTAAAAAAAATTTCCCCTTCGTACGAGCACAGCTGGAAATATAATTTAACGACCCGACGCGGCTTCTTACGCGAGCAAAAATTGTGTGCACGATGCTTTGTATGACGTAGAGCCACTCAATTATTAAGGAAATGGAGATTGTTAGGTTGTCACAATGAGAAACGGGCTTAGCCGTAGCATTGAAAAGGCATTTCACGTGACGTATTACACGTCAGCGAAGACTGAACGACGTATTACGTGTTCCTGGCTAACAAATGATCCGATCATTTACCTGCGAAGAGGCGTTTCTTCGTACAACCTGAAAATCAAAAAACGACTCGTCGATACGCACTTGGCGTTTATCTATTCACGTTCCGTAAGTCCTTGACGCAAATCGCGAGCGCCTTGTGTGTCTCTTGAAAAATTGTACGACTCGTGCCTGCCTTTGGCCTTTGTCAAATCGTAAATCAAGGAAGGAACCTGAGCAAGTGGAGCTTCGAGCGTATCTTCAATATCTTACTCTCTTTGATATTTGATCTCAGGTGGCCTGGGTCAGGGTTGATACTCAGACGATTCTTTCGATTCATCACAACGTGATTACGCAAAATTCACGTATTTCACTTTCGTACAACGATCATCGCTCGTGGTACCTTCACATAAAGGAAGTACAGGAAGTCGATCGCGGATGGTACATGTGTCAAGTTAATACCAATCCCATGCGAAGCTGTCAGGGCTACCTTCAGGTGGTTGGTACGTACAGAAAAAATGTTTTTTATTAAAAAAAAATTAAAATCAATTAAGTGCCTATGTTGTCACAAAGAATTTCAATGAATACTAACAATATCCTTATCGTGACAGTACCACCCACTATCATCTCCAAGGAAACCAGTACCGATATGGTAGTGAGGGAGACGTCGAACGTGACTCTGACCTGCAAGGCAACCGGATATCCGGAACCTTACGTAATGTGGCGACGCGAAAACGGAAAGGAGATTAATTACAACGGCGAGATGGGTGAGTAAATAGAAATTAAATATAAATTTCTCCGCGTATTTCCGTAACATGATCAAACGAAAACTTTATTTCAACGTAACCAACGAGCAATTATAAATTGCGAGTACCAATAGATGACTGCATCCACCCGGATTCTGCGATTATTGCGAATCGAAAAGCGTGATAATATTTAATCAGACTTCCCGTACCGGGTTACTTTCGCTCAATTTATTCGAGCCATCCTTGATACGCGTCTGACGCACAGGGCTTTAATCCACATCGTGAGAAATGATAGCGACGCTTACGCTATATTGCTGGGATAAAAATGAAAAAGTACCAGGCTGCATGTAGCAGCGCTCCGGATCAGTGCTAAATATAAATGGGAACGAAAAAAAAAACTGAAAAAAGTCGATCCGCCTCGTACAGCCACATCTAGCACGTATAAGCATTTGCGTGAAATAAATGTCCTATAGACAGTACATAGATAAGTAACTCAATAAATAAAATACTTGCTTTACCGATCTGGCGAAATCATAGCCAATTTTTTTTCAAAAAGAAAAAAGTTACCGTTTTTCATAAATAAAGTATAAGCGTCGGAACCATTAGAACGAGTGGTCACGATAGTCCGCGAAGAATTACAAATTGAACTAGGGAACACAAACGACTGGCAATCCACAACCTGCCGATAATTAGTATCTATAGACTGTACACGTACCGCATATAGAAAACGTCGTGTTATTCCGGCATTCCTAATTTCGCAGTTGCCATCCATTTGTCTGTTGTCAAAACACGGATAGGTATCGCGTGAACGAGGCGAGTAAAAGTCTGTCATTAGGCACGTGCTAGCTGGTATCTACCTTAGAAGAATGGGAGGGTAAAACGAGGGTGAGATCGCTGTAATTGAGTTTCCTACCCTTCTAGACGCATAACCGGATAAAGTCACCTGTAAATAATAAAGAAAACTCCGAGGCAACCCTCAGAATTGGCACAAAGGATAACCAAGCGCGCGGAATGGTCTTGTACAGCTCAGACGCCATGGCATATCGCTGGATGCTAATTCGCCTTTAATGGTTTGAAAGGTCACTGGGAAATCAGGCATATTAAACATTAACGTAGCCAATCGATAAGGACAAGTCGATTGCGAGTGAAACGACGTGAGCGAAATGAAAGGAAAAATGAAGAAAGACAAAGAGAAAAAAAACACGCCAGTATCAAACGATCGTCCAATCCCGATTAATCAGCCACCCTTAAGGACGGAAGGGTAGCAATGCGTCACTGTTCGCAGGAACAATTATTAGCATAATTAGAGGAAATATTGAACGGGCAGCAGTATGCTCCGAGCGTAGACCGTTACTAACTGATGTGTTGGCCTCTGGGGCCCAAGGGGCGCCTAACGCCATTACTTGCCGCCTGATAGCCTCCAGACACCCTCGCGCAGGGTGTTCTCACACCCCCGACGACTTCCAACCCCCGTGCCGTACAGCCGTACTAGCTGCGAATATACCATCGTCGAGAAAAAGCCCCGGAAGAATTGCCAAGAGAGATGAGAAACCAAATCGAATTTAGCAAAACTATTGCCGCGCTACGTGCACCTGTAGGTACAAAAGATTTAGTTTCAGCAAACACAGCCTTCGCCGCGGGTCCGGGGACGCTTTTCTGGACCGATGGGAGGGAACTGAGACCGGGGGATGAAATATATATATATATATAGATATATACATTGCCAGGAACAAGATGGAGGAACGGGACGTAGTTGTCGGAGTGGGAAACGAATAGTCGCTGTTTGTTCTTAATATGGGCGCTCATAAAACACAAACATAACAAGTCTCTACGAGACTCTCGCCTCTCGTACGAAGGGATAAACTTTATTTTCTCACAGAAACCGTAGATGTACTATAACCATATATAGGATATACCGTCTCTATCCCGT
Source organism: Trachelus iudaicus (assembly GCA_030142595.1). Classification (NCBI taxonomy): domain Eukaryota; kingdom Metazoa; phylum Arthropoda; class Insecta; order Hymenoptera; family Cephidae; genus Trachelus; species Trachelus iudaicus. Next base: position 199,246 of record JARQTH010000036.1, on the reverse strand, counting down.
ACGCCACTTTTCTAGCCCACTTACAACGTGACACCCTACACCTACCCCTCCCCCGCCGCCGCCGCTCTCTTCAACTTCCCACTGGTTTTTCCATGAACGACGCCCCAATACACTGGACAATTCTCTTGCCTCGGAGTCCCCTCGAGATCACTGTACTACGGCGCACTCCATTCCGCCAGTGCGCCACTTTAAAGGAGTCAGAGGGATGTTCGGGTTCAGCGAGCCCGCTGTAACAAAAAAATACCAAACTGGCACCTTTGGTCCTGTGTGCTCTGGAAAATGGGTCGATGACCTCGCCACGACGATATACCTCGAGAGAGAGAGAGAGATATGTCAATTATCGTATAACGAATCGACATAGAATTTATTGTATCGCAATTTACAGATTTAATAAACGTGCACGTGTCGCAATAGCGCGTCGAGATAACAGCCAATTATATCGTATCTCCTTGTTCCATAATGTGAACAATATTATAGTCAAGGATGACTCGCAGAAGCTTGACAGTTAATAGAAAGAGCCTGGACCTTTAAGAAATCTGTGATAAGGTCGTTTCGAGAGTAATCGGTCAAAACAGTTACCAAAGAAATTAGACGAGGACTCAGCCAGTTCGTAAAAAGTTCTAGAAGCTTCTAGAACAACCCAACGTACTTGCGACACGTGGACGGAGATCCCGTTAGTCCGAAGGTCTCGGATAGCCATGACACACGTAGATGCCGAAATAATGAAAAGATTTTCAATGACTGATCGCTGGGAGTTCTCGCTAAAGAAAGGGACACTTTAAAAAAAAATCAAGTTACATGAGCTTCTCCACCCGGCAGAGAATTATCTCAAGTGTTCTGTCACTTCCGATATCGGACACTACCGTCTCCAATTTCGTCTTATTAACTTCAGTCCTTATCAATAAAGCGAGAACAGCAGGATTCGAAGGAGCTTTGAAATTCCCATCCTATCCCAAGCAAACCCGAGCCAGAAACAATTTTAACCAAGATGGCGTCTACATGAAAAAAAAAAACAAAGTCCATTCAACTTTTTACGTCAAAGCCATAAGGAAAGGATTTCTCCCAACAAGCGAGATGCATGTCTCACCGGAACAGGTCTATGTCTCTCGAACAAGGTGGTTTAGAGTAGGGCTGAATTTATACGTCGTTAACCGCAATAACGTTAAAGTAACCAAGAAACAGTCCAGGAGTCATATAATCAACTAATAGGGCAGTCACATTCATAATTTACAAATCAAACGAATCGACCCTCAAAACGGGTTCTAATTCATTCCCTAATTTTAGTCAGCCGCTACATGACGCACGTTGCGTGTACTAACCGCAATAAACGTTGAGGCGTACGATATCAATTAATCGTCGTTGCCATTATTATTATTGTTATCGTATTTCACCAAGATTACTAGGAGGGATACGTTACGTGCTTATTGCTCAATAATATTTGTCCCGTTCTACACCGGCAGCATCGCGCAATTAGCAGAGACGTACATGCGATAAGGAAGGACTGCGTTAACCGAGATAACTTATATCAGCAGGCTCCACAAGAAACTCCGTGCTTGATACGTACGCTAAGTGCCATACGTAATTTTCCAAAGGATTATCGCACTTAACGATCCTACTGCGCTAACGGCGGATACTATACATACATATATTGGCTACAATCTTCGCGAGCCCGAAGCGAACCCAGTATATACGTGTGTATATATATACATATATAGGAGTCCCAGTATCCACCACGACTTCCGGCAAAGTAATACGCTTTGAACAATTGCACAAAGTTTCGAGAGGGTGATACGATGAAATGGATGTCACTGTGGTACATCGGTTCTTGCGCCGTGCAAGAAGTTCAACGAGTCTTCTTCGATTAAAACAGTACATATGCTGGCAAAGAAAAGGACCCGGAGGGAAACGCTCGGTGAATCTTCGCGCAGTCGCTATTGTTTTGCCGAACAATGGATAGATTTGTTTTACGGTTTTGCGGCTTTAAACGCGGACCGGGATCGCGTGCGGTTAGAAATCGAGATGGGTCGTCGCGGAGATACCGCCGGAAGAGGGACAACGAATTTCCTCATTCAGCGCTGGGAAATTTGTTTCCCGGCGCTGTTTTCATTGTGGCGAGAGACACATACGTGCACGTATGCCGTTATATTTAGATACGGATTCCGCGATACTACGCTTTATCGAAAACGACGCGAATCGACTGTGATTTCGTTTACGAAGTGGGTTTAGAAAAAAAAAATGTACAAAGAGATAGGATTTTGTGATCTGAATCGAGGTATGACTGATAAATACAAAAAAAAATTCAACTCACACGTTTTTCGTATTGGCCATACGAAAACATAATAAAACTCTCACCAAACTGTGCATTATATCAACCCTCTCTTTTACGTCTTTTATCTTACGAGTAATTCTTTTTTCTTTCTTTTTTTTTAATTTTTACCTCATTCTTCGCGTATCTGCTGTTTGAAAGTACAGGCAGAGGTAAAAAACACAGTTACGACTAGTGGATTATACACATGTATCCTTTTTTTTTTCCATTCCCTGTCTGTCGTTTCCCGATACATGGAGTACACGTATAATCTTCATACGCGTATACGTCATATATACCATACATTCCTGCGCAACAAAAATTTGTCAGGGTGCTTTTAGCGGTAAAAGCGCTTTTAAAATTTCCAAATAGTCGCATCGTGAGCTTTACTGCACGTCGCGATGATATAACTGTATATACACATATGTATACGTACGGCAAAAGGTCTATGACATAGGAACAATACGATTCGTGAATATCGTATATTCTAAGCTGATCAAAAGTTTCCTCGTACGTCGATTCGTAATCGAACTCGAAAAGCTAGTTTCCCCCTATAATACTCTGAGACAAATAAGCATACGAAGCATGACAACTTTCCGCGAAGACACGAGATTCAATTCACGTGTGGATGCATACGTAATACACGTAACACGTGATAAGCTATACAAGAGGCATTGAGCTATAGATAAACGTGTCATAAGTAAAGCCTAACAGTGTCTACTAGCTTACCTACGTACTTCTGACGCCGCAAGCCGCAGCATCCCGCAAATGTAGAGCCGCGCCTATACAAAACATCCTGGAGCAGAGGCCTCTACGCGCCGAAAGCTTCTTTGAAGTTGCGTTATCCTCCAGGCCCGAATTACCGGTGTTCCAGCAGGTCGACGAGGTAGCCTGTACCGTCGGGTTTTATCACCGTGGCAAGGTGTGAATTTTTCGCGCATAACATTTCGTACGCGAGACCCCTCCCCGCCCCCTTACCCACGTAAGAGCGTCGAAGCGAGTGTAGGAATGGCTGAAATTTAGTGCTCCCTTCGTTTACGACGGTGTGCCGAGGCCCTTCTCTTCAAAAAGTTTTTCGCGTATTCCATGCGCTCCGCCCTTTAATGCCTTTAAAGGGTCCCTGGATTTAAAATGAATGACGTCACTCGCGCGCCGCCCGGATTCCGTATACATTATACGTATCAATATATATATATATATATATATATATATATATATATATATATATATACGTATACGTGTAAACGTCCTGCTATGCCCACGAAACGAATTCTCTACCGGGAAAATCCAATTTGACGGTGCAAGCTTGCGTCATCGTTTATTCGTGAAAATGCCAACAGCAAAAAATAAATGAACGTTATAGCAAATGCATCGTAGAAATGGATCAAGAGGAAGTGATAGATTGCTTAGCTGTGCATTGCTTCGTTTCACGGTGTGGCTGCACTGATGGGAAATATTGTAAATTATGTACGTGTATATATGCATGCAATAGTTATACAATTGGATATTACTATATGTACGTATGCAAAACGAAAACAATGGCATGGCCAGCTTGTATCGATCATCCGATGTGGAATGAGTTTACGATACCGTTGTACAGAAAGAACCAGGAGACGAACGGCCATTTTATTGGATTCGTAGGACACTTTTGAATCTCCCGCGGCCACCACCATCCCACGAAGGATCATTTAATTGACGAATAACAAAATCCAAGAGATTAATGGGCATGGGAGAGTCGGACATTTTTAGCCATTTATATATCCCGTTGAGGAATTCGCTCGTTACATACTTGTCCGTGCTATCAATCATAATTACCAGATGAAATATTTCGATCAGATATTTATGCCATATTTAAATCACAACTTCCGGCATTCACGCGGCGACACTCTCAGAACTTGACAACTTCCTAATCGATCGTTGAATTCAAATTAGAGCACTCATTAAATCAAATTATTAATTAATCAAAATATAAATTTTCTGTGTTACAGTTAATTTCGTCAACGGCGAGGTCCTCCACATTGTCAAGATCAGTCGACTTCACATGGGTGCATATTTGTGCATAGCGTCGAACGAAGTGCCGCCGTCGGTCAGTTCACGCGTGGAGATTCGCGTCCAGTGTAAGAATTCATTTACAACGATACGTATTTACGTTTAATAGTCACTCCGTCTGGTGCCTCGGAGACAAGATATAGAGAATTCTCCTGCGTTACAACCGTTGCGAGTTGAAGATAGCCATATGCAGAAGTACAGTACGTTACGATAATATTATGCCACTGGAGTGCGAAAGCTTCTGGACGGATCGTGGAGGGGAGAATAACCAGTCGTATTTCAATATACGACGAAACAAAACTGCTTTATTTCGCGGTTAAGTGAAAAGCGTCCCGTTCGCCCGAACGGAACGAGGGAACATAATACCGCCTTATTATGCGTCGTGGAAAACCCCCGAGGTACCGTGAATATTCATACGTACCTTAAGTTACTGCCCACGCCCATAAAGCTCAGTAATCCAATACCCAGAAGGTTATGGATTTACAATTTTGCATAACGTTCAACGTAGGACGTTGGAGGCACTTAAACCGTGTATTGAAAAAAAATTACATCATTTTACAAAAATTCAGTCCCAACCCGACCCTTCGACCGGACCATTGCCTATAAAAGCGCCGTATACGGATTTGCAATTGATCTTCCAGCACTCCTTCTCGAAAGTCACGAAAATCCGTCTCGCAGAGTTAACCAGGGTCCTTACCAATGTCGGTACGTTTTTAGACAGCTGCCCATTGCACTGGCACAATTGTGTAACCAGCTACCGGTCACTGCCTGTATACCTATATACCCCGTGGCACTAGTAATGCAAGGATTACGCATAACGTTTCTCCACACAGTGTGCGCGTAACGCACCTGTAAATCCTTTGTGCTGGCAGCCGTGATGTAACGGGTGTTCCTATTGTCCGAGTAATGAGCGCAATGAAATGACCGAAACAACGGGTACTTACGTGCCAACTGCATTCCGCAAAGTGCAATAAAATCAAGCACACTTATGACGAGAATGGGATGCATCAAGCTGACGTTCAGCCTCCCGTTAAAGTCTTGCTTTACGTGTAACAAATTGATCCGCCCGTAAATCTTTATAGTTAACCGTTACGGAGCTATCGCTCGTCCGCATGCGAGAACGCAAAATAGAATCGTATCATTGAATGGTCGTTGAAATGAATTTTAATCTCGTTCCCCTGGCGCTTTTGACTCCGCCGCAGCTGCAGTGCCCCGTAGTCCCATATCGAGCGGACGTTTCCGCTTGCGAAATTTCCGACAATCCTATCGCCGTCCTCGTCCCACCTGCTGCGAAGTGTGTCTCGTGCCGTGCCGTAATGCTTTGCTCGATTAATTTTTCAATGATTCCATTTACCAACTAAAATCTGAATAGCGAGCCGTAAAGGCGATGCTTCTGCATAATGTAACGCGCATGCGTACTTGACAGGTTTGTTTGCAGGGATACGCAAACCGTTCATTCGAAATATTACGTGGTTCATTGTCGATCCGTGCGATACGAGATTAAATTATAACCTCAGTTTCAAAAATTTCTCATATACAGCCTATACACGCGTGATAAATGCTTTTCAAGGCAAATCTACAGCTCGGCAGCAAACGAACATTAATTTTCGAACGAACATTAAAATTGCATATAACCAGTGTCAAACGGAAGCTCAAGCTTCTCGAAGAACAGGTGAAATTCGATACATCGATAACAGCCTCGAGCAGCCGTATATAACTCGCATCGGTGAATACGTCAGTGATATTTTCTCTATATTCAGACACATCGATCCCCATACTATTAATTTAATCCGCTGGGAACTTCCTCTACAGTGCATCCACCATATAGATATATCGAACTGTTTGTTTAACACAGTCCCACCGATGTTGTCGATACCTAACCAATTGGAGGCAGCTTACGTCGGACAAGACGTCAATCTAGAATGTCACACAGAGGCATATCCGTACTCGATCAACTACTGGACAACGGAGCACGGCGACATGATCGTCTCAGGTAATTCTAAATTCCATCGTGCCCTCGATTCTTTTCCTCACGTACCGCTAACACTTTTGCTCCGGGATGATCCGCCTTCTACCCAGTACCTTATATTGCGTCCACGTACGGTTAAATTTTCAAGCAGCTAACGTCAGACAGACGCCCGAGGCTCGTACGTGAAAAAGGGACCTGACCGCGATCGGGATGAAATTCAAGCGAGATCGTAATTAACACGGCGCGCTCTAATAGGATTATGGTGCTCGCGTCATGACGCTCCTGTATCACCAACACGGTTCTACATAGTCCCGCGACCAGTCGCGCACTTTGTAAGCTCGATTAAGCTCTTGGTTATTCACGAGATGAGTCGACGTGCGCGCGGCACCCACAAACACCTCCCACCCCCCCCGACGTACTGATGAGAATTGTGGTTTTACTGGCCCAGGCAATTACAATTCGATTTCAGGTGACAAGTACGAAACGATCTCCGTCGATAACGACTACAACAAGTACATGACGCTGAAGATAAGGAACGTCGGACCGCAGGACTTTGGATCTTACAAATGCGTCGCCCAGAATTCTCTGGGCGAGACGGACGGAGTCATCAAACTGGACGGTGAGTTGGACCTATCGAACTTAATGCTGAGTCGCCCAACGCGTTAGTTACGGCTCGTATGAGAACCATAGAGACCGAGTGACGCGAAGACGCGCCGCGGTGATAGTGATTCAACCGGAAACGATCTTCCGGCGGAAGTTCAATAGAGTTAACCGATCGTCGATTGATGCTTTTCATTCGATTGAAATCAGTCGACGTCGTTGGGACGATAGCCTGCCCGATCATCGAATTCCTTCGGTATAAAGCCTTATTTCTAATGGATAATACGGGGGTACGTGGATGGCGGGTGGGTCCGCCTTTTACTTAGAAGATCGATCGATCAGCGAGATCGGGATTTCTTTTCGTCTCGATGAGCCTCGTAATTGGCTATTAAATTTGTCAGATATATATTCACCGCGCACAAGATAACCTTTTACTCCTGTAAACGACATTCAAATTTCTCGGGTCTGGAGTCTGCGGTGAGCGCGGCTACAACTCGACTGTTCAATAAATAAGAGCGAAATACAGTGAAATACACGCGTCAGTACGTACAACAACGCTTTGCAGCATCCGACATCGAGTCCTGCACCGATCCCGCGAAGGACGTTAATGTAAATTCAGGACCGACCAAGGAACGAAAGCAAGTCGCCTATCATTCCCAGTGGAGTCCTTAGGCAAACTCCTGCCCAGGGTATTACGTATAGCTATATATATTTACGGTAAAACGTTCTCCCACCGGTTTCCACGACCCCGTTACTCTTTCGCAATGGGTCGCCGCCGGGGGGCCGGAGGGATGGTTAAAAGTAGCAAGCGGATAAGGCTCCTTTCGAAAAGTGATTTTGCACTGGTTAATTGGCCCTATTGCTTGGTTAGAACTTACGCGTATAACAATTGGAGTCGTGGCTAAATAACTGGTATGCTTGGTCACCACCTAAATATCACGTGTGTGTGTGCATACAGTAGTTAGGGGGATGCGTCGTAGTTGGTCGTCCGACCCGGAATATACCGAACGAGCGAGAGGCGTCGAGGACAATAGAAAGATCAATAGTTTTGTCGTGGGGAAATTTGTGGGCTCGAATTCGCACGGGAACTAACTTGAATGCGAAACTTGCGCATTAGAGAGTGCGCTCGGCTCCTTTCCAGTGAATTGACAAGGCGTAACGCCTGAACTCTACCGGTGGTATTGTATTAAGGCATTGTTTGCCCTGGTAGTTCTCGGGTAACGATAAACAATCGTAAAGGCTATATCATGCTCGGCGACGCGAGCGGCCATTGACCGGTTGGATTCGATACGCAATGCTTCACCTAACGCCCCGTATAGGCCATTAGACGGTACCGGCCGACGAGGCACTTTGTTGCAATTAGTACAGATTGGTACGGGGTGGGTCTTGAAATATGGCTCTGTCTTGTGTTACAGAAATTCCAGCTCCGACGACGACGACGACTCAAGCCTCGTTCCACGTGACATCGTCACACAAGAAAAGCGGTAAGTTCGCGATTCGCGATCCCTTTAAGATGATTAAAGAAGACGAATTGAGAGTGACCGAACTTTTTCGTCGGATACAAATAGCATTGATGTCGAAGCTGGCGATGAGGATCTTTGGGGTCGTTCGGGTTCGATAATGACTATGGAAACTGTGACTGTTTTAGGGAGAAACGGTAACAAGAAATTGGGCCAACGACCGATCGACTACGAGATCGAGGAATGGCGAGATCCAAGTTAGTCGATTCATCATTATTCCATTTAATTATTCGACTCTCGCGCGGTGCCTTTGAAAATTCCCAATTAGCATACTAATACCCCGGGTACTTGACAATTTCCCCGTGACAATTCAAAAAGGGCTGCTTGTCAACTGCACTCGGATTAATTATTCGTAATTAATATTAATCGTCAAAAATCTTCAAAGATTTGCTGTTTAGGGTGACGACAATTTTACTATAGCCGGCCGACCAATATTCCTGCGGGTTTGACAATGGAGAAATTCCCAGTGTATTCTGGTCATCTATTATTCACTTGCAAGGGAAGTAGGTACTATCGATTCGGTCCCGAAGCGCCAGGACATTCGAGCTTGCAATTAAATCGCGCCGCGCTTCCACTCAGCCTGAAACAGAGTGCAAAGCAGAAAAGGGTAACGAAACAAAACAAAGTCCCAGAGAGCTACTAGAAAACTTGGCAGGAAACGTAACGTTGCAGCAAATCAATCAGAAGCGCGATGACGCGTCCAGAGGGTATTTGCGCAAGAAGGAATACAGAGTGTGTGTGTGTGTGTGAGAGAGAGAGAGAGAGAGAGAGAGAGAGAGACACCAGGAGAGCGAGTAAACGAAGAAAAAGGAAACTTACAGAGAGAAGAAGAAAGAGAGAGAAAGAGAGAGGCTAAAGAAACAAGAGAGACAAGGGAAAAAATCGTAGTTCGTACTAATCAATATGCGCAGGAGCAGTTGATTGCGTCGCTATCAATAGCCCCGTGGAAATTGCCATCGACTTTCGAAATCTCGAGAAAGTGGGGAATGAGAATTGAGACAAATTGCTCGACCGACGACAGAAGGAGAGCCACCCCGGGACAGGAAAGTGTGCAAGGGCTCCCCTCCATGGAAATCCATATTTCGCTCAGAAAATCCACCCACCGCGACTCTCTGGCATCGTCAGTGTCGCCAACCCCCCAAGCAACCCCTTGCGAACGGACGTATCTGCCTATACCGCCGACGATCCCTTGATAAGAGGGTGACTTTTGCATATTGACGCTTCGCTAGCGATATTTTCGTTCCAGATAAGACGAAGACAATTTGAAAATCATTTAAACCTGACGTCTGATTGCGCGAGTGTTGGCCAGCGTACACACGTATACGTGTCGATCGTCAGGACCCTGGACTTTCGAAATAACTTTCCTTCCTCCAAGACTTTCCCCAGAGTTCTCGTGACGTTTACTTTCAATTAATGAAAAACGAACCCTCGCGCCGTGTCCCACGTCGTCCCCCACCCACCTCCTGACGATCTACCACTTTTCCGACCCTTCCCCTCCCACTCCCCAAGACCCCCCAACCATCCCACCACACTCGCGCCATTGCTCCGTCGCGTGTTTCGCGAGAGTTCTCAGTCTCTCTCATTTCTCTCTTCTTGCTTCTCTTCTTATTTTTCGCTAGATCGATCCCAACTTCCGGTTACGCTCGAAGCACCCGTGCAAAAATCACAAAATTGGATCTTGGTCTTGGGCGCACGGATCGAACGTGAATCTTGCTATTTCCATTAATTGACCTCGCTGGGAAGTCCAGATGCAGTTTCGTAAGCGTTTCGCAATCCATAAGAAGACTAGCGGAGGTTCTCTACAAGGATATAGTTAGGTCGCATGAAAAGTCACGTATCATCGATTTTACCGACAGGAGAAGAAGTGTTTCTGTCCCTATTGAAAAGTCGCTAGAACGGCTCGTGTTTTCTTACCGGAGTAGAACTACACGCGCGGACGTGGGTGGGTCTGTAGAAAGAAGGAAAATTTCGTACCTAATTTTCCGTAGGTGCCATTCGATACGCTTTGAAAGGGAATCGTTCTCGACTTTACGTGCACCTACCAATTCTATATAGTCGCCTAAGGCGTCTCCTATTCCAGCTAGTAATTCCCATTCCTCTTCATGTTTTTCCCACCCCTCTTATCCGCGCACACTCGGGTCTGACGTTATAGACCAGAAGTTAAGATATATATATATATATACATGGCTTTCTCAAGAATGTTGAAAAATCCTAAAGATCTCTCTCTCTCTCTCTCTTTCTCTCTCGCCCTCCCTCCTACTCGCTGGCAACCAAAGAGGCATCACCATTTAATCGACTTCCCGATTATCGTCACCAAAGAATCGTCAAATATTCCAGCGCACTACCACTGCCAATTCCAAGTTTTGCTATACGTGAGGATTGACCGTAAGGTTTTTAGACTTTTCCAAAGCAGTGTTTACGTCACTGCAGGATTATAACAGCAGAGAACTTTGTACGATCGACGAGTTCCGAGTCGACGTTCCATCTTTGCGACAATCGACGAGTGCAGTGACGTAGCCACTTCTCAAGATTGAACGACACACAGAGAGAGAGAGAGAGAGAGAGAGAGAGAGAGAGAGAGAGAGAGAGAGAGAGAGAGAGAGAGAACAAAGTCCGACAAGGGCACAGAGAGAAGGCTGAACTTCACCGAGAGCCAGGATGAGATTAGGGAGGGGCGGATGTAGAAATCTCGAATAAGTAGCAGAAAGTTTCCGGTAGCAAGGTCCCGAAAGAAATACGTAGACAGAAGGGAATAAAGCGGTCTCGAGCGAAATGAAATAAAAAAGCAAATACAAAGGCACATTGGTAAATAGGGAAGGCAGTGCGCATGCGCGGAGCGCACTGATTTCCACAGTGGATCGTGCGACCGAATTCGTAATCCTACTTGCAGATTACGACAGGGACTACAGCCTGCCGTCGATGAGGCCACCCGGCGAGCTGCCGTCCGACGCTCTCAGCACGGGGGTCGCACTCAGCCCCGAGATCGCACTGGCACTCTTCCTAACCCCATTGCTCTATCTCGCCGCCAGGAGGTGATTCTTACGTCACGGACGGGGCTTCCAGTTAGTGTTTATTAGGCGATGTGAACGGCAGCGATGAAATTTCTGCCGTAGAAAAGCGTGGTAAATTATTTTCATACTAAACGACTTACAAATAAGTATTAAAAGTTATGATTAACGATAATGTAATCCTGTGTACGTGTGTAAAACTGGCATTGTATGTGAGTGACTATAGGCTACAGCTGAGCCAATCGATAAATCGGATCGATCGATCGATCCCTGATCCAAAGTAAAGATAATCGTGCGATCCGCACATACTATATATAGCTATAGCTACACGAATCGTAAATTTCCCGCGTAAAAGCACAGAACGTAAAATTATATTGACACTTGCTCCTGTTTCTTTTACTTTTTATTTCGTTCTTTATTTTTCATTATTTCACTTTCTAATACAAATTTCCTCGCGGACTCTCGGTATTTTCTTTTTTTCGCTCTCCTCGCGCACTCGGAATCGTCTTTTAGCTCATGGCTTTTCAAAGCTTGCAAATCCCCTTGAAATTCACGCTCGCGCAAAGTCGCGCAGTTGGCTTCTTCTTTCTCGTTAGCTGAAACTCACGGCAACCTTAAACGACGGTCCTTCCCTTTACTGAGTACTGCGCGTGTATTACGAAGTACTTTGGACACGAGATTTACGTACGGGGTCACGAATAACTTTTCTACGGTTGGCTGAAACACTTTTTTTACTGCAATCGTCTTTCCCCTGTCACAACGAAAAAAAAAACGCCACCACAGATTCACCTCACCTATATTATAAATACGTTCAAGGGGATAACGACGAAAATTGTATTTATCGTCCAGCACCCTAATCTTAGTTCAATTTTAAAAAATGCGATTATGTGAATCAATCGATTGGCTACGATAAGCGCCAAGTTGATTAATTATTATTAGAGGAGGGATCGTTGACCGATCCACATCTCTATTGTATAAAGATATATTATATCATGCGTCTTGGAAATTGGCTCCGATGATTCCTTTAAAGAATATTTCATCCTCGCGCATTGTTTTGTATCATATCACGAAGGAGCACAACCATTGTATACAGTATATATATATATATATAATATAAACAATATAAATATGCGTGATAGAGTAATACTATATATCGAGGTAAGTCACTGAAAAAACCTTATCGTTAGTTGCTTCGATCGAGCGAAAATTCCTGCTAAATTGTTAATTGCATTTAGCGCCCATCGATCGTCCCAAAACGAAGGATACGTAAGATTCGTACCCAAGCGTCACGGACGACGTAGCTTAAACTATTGCAAGGAAGTTCGGAATCTCGAACCATCGACCATCAAGCCTGCAGCTTTTGGGGCTCAAATTCGTACGTAATTCCATCCCCATCCAGAGCGGCTGAACGGTTAAACAAAAGTGAGCTTCACAGTACATAAAAGCTTGATAACAAGTCCGAGGGACTTGATAGGTTATCGCAATACATTATAGTAACGCTCGGTAGATTGACTATTACCTGCGAAAGCTTTCGCTGTCTTGTTGCTAGAGATAAGTGTGAGAGCGTCGATTAATTATATCGAAATTTCCTATAAAATCGTCATTCCCGTCTCTTATCGTTTCTCTTCCGTCTATCGTACCTGGCTGTTAGGATCACTGCCGTTTTAATACCAGCATCACAATCAACGTCAGGTGCGTCGTTTAATTTTGTAAATACTTGTAGATACTTTATGACCATAAGAATCGTCGATGCGATTCTCGCTCGCCCATCGCTAAGGCACGTACGATGGTTCGAGATGACCTTTCTTGCCGTAACACTCTAATCAGCACTCGATAAGAGGAAATATGCCGGAGCATGGAAGAAAGCGGCATTTTGATATGGTAATTCGTAATCACACCGTAAGTCGATATAGCGACAGCGTCCAACCAAAGAATTAGGTTTCCAAAAGATCCCAGCAATTTTACCTCGATTCATCTTGAGCTAAACAAGTCGCAAAATCATTTCGCAAGGACCTCACGGTGGCGCGAGTTGTTTCGCAATTCTCGACGGTACACGCTTATCTTTTTTTTTTTCCGAATATGTCAAAGTTCAAAGGCGAAGGGGGGTGACCGCGTCCGTACTATTTGATCAAAGCTCGCAACGCTACGTGGATGCAACCACCTGTGCGCTTTAGTCACGTCGCGATCGTGCATTGAGAACGCGACGACGTAGAAGACCACACGTGGAGCGACGTGTGAGAAAATTTTGAAGCGATTCCGCCACTGCGAAATACCTGAACTCCCGTAGACCTGGCCAGAGTATTTCCCCTGGTGCGATGAGATCACAGCGCCCAAGGCATTGCGTGGAGACCAAGCTGCATAAGAGAAGCCACGTCGACTCTGAATTAGATTCACATGCGAAGTTTGGCCGTGCGTCATAGGGAAAACTTTTTCTTCTCGTGTTTTTTTCGGCGATGTCTAAGACAAAGAGAAGGAAGAGGAAACGAAGAAAAAAATAATGCCCGAGAGCAAATGTCTTACTCTCCACCCTCTAGTGCTCTCACCTTATCTTGTTTCCTGTTCCGTTTTTCACTCTAGCGAAAAACCCACCGAGCACCACGCACAGATATACCGTTGGGCGTCTGTGCATCGACGTATCAATGGCGACCTGCAAATATGGATGATCCAGCCACAATGGACCAACGAGATTGTAAATACCTTCATCCGGTCGACGTTGTGCGAGTTGCGATGGATAATGCGAAATCGTAAGCCAGGCAGTCTGTGACGAGAGGTAACGGTACGTTACTTCTTGTCTGACCTAGAGCCAGCTGTTACTACTGTTACATATTTTCAATCTCCTCGAATGACACCGAGTGCAAATTCCATTGCGAAATTTGATATGAATTTCTAAAGTAACTTTTTATTTAACGTTATCGCATTTCCAAATGCCATTAACTATCGACATCTCGCTGACTCCCCACGGCACTTCAAATCGGTATTACCTCATAATACTCGCCAGTGTACGTTAGATGAGTGTAAATTATTCACGGGCAGATATCTATTCTGAGCTACCGTGTTAACTAATTTTCTCCAACTATCTGATAACCCGCGGAGAACCGCAATTCAATTTGCGAAACGCAAGGGAGAATAGCACGTAGTCACTTAGTTGTAGCGGTGCACCTGTATTTATCCCATGACCGAATGACGTCGCCACCGATATTCCAGGGATGAAAACGCATAGAAGGCTGCCTACGAAACACGGCGCTTTGCTGTGCGATTGTTCTACGGTTATTTCAGCGATATTAAGACTCACTCACATCGCTGCGACGACTACGAGTTGTCGGCGACAATCTCGTACGGATAATCGTTTATACCTCGACGAGTATTCGCGCCGAGCGCTTTGAGGACGATTGATTTAGGGAAAAGAAGACGGTCGAGTGTTGTTCTCACGTGCAAATACATTTTTACGTAAATTGTACAGAATGCACGAAGGAGACAGGAACAATTGAAAAAGGTACCGCGTACGGGTACCGATTACGTGTAACATTGTGAGCGACGCGAAAATCGTGACGACTGAAACTATAAGAGAAATAAAAAATTTAAGCTGCAAAAATTCGTAGAAAAGTGTGAGAAAAGTGAAGAAAAAAAAATGTCAATGTACGACGACAGATAAAACTCTTTCGGCGCCCGATAGCATACTGTAAGAGAGGGTTTTATTGTGGTTGGTATTCGATGAGATATAGATACTGTGCCGAATAAGGGATGACTGTAGATTAAATTTGAGATAGATTTATAATGACGATAATTATATTACGAATTTAAGAAAATCGTTATACTACGTGCGTGAGATGAATGCGTGCATGAATTATCTAACTCGTGTAGATGATCGAATAGATACGGGATATTATCGTGTTGATAGGTCGATATAGATTATTGAATGGAGATGACGATGGTCGTGCATAAAATATATTTTCTAAGGATCTTTCGAATGTACCGCGTGCAACGATTATGTTATACGAATACGAAAAAGGAAAATCCATGTTAAGCCCATACTGAACGTAACAATCAAAATAGCTACTGCGACACTAGGATTGCTGATATTATTTTACTATGCGATTCTACATTGATTTTTGCATGTACACGCTGTATAGATAATAATGTTTCGAGATAATGCGAACAACGTGCTTCTGACGGGCGGCGAGTCTTGTTAGTCCTGTACGACGATACCAGCCAGAATGACCCTCGGCTTTGAACCGTGAGGTAATACGAGGAGTACATAATACTGGAGTAAACGAAAAAAAAAAGCAAGTATTAGCTTAGCGAGAATTAGGAAGATAATAATATTATTGTATCCATGTAGATAATAATTTGTTGTAATTATTAATATTACATAAATATGATAAAAAGTATGTATATACGTGATTGCATTTAATTCTTTCATCCTCTTAACCCCCCCCCCCCCCCAACCACGTTTCCCATCTATCAACTCCCACTCGCAGGCCACGGCATGAAGGTGAGTTTTTTTTGTATATCTACAAGCAGACACACCCCGGAGCAGCATTATTCATCGGGCAGAAATTCAGTAGAAAATTCATGATCGTCCGACGAATCGTTTGAGAAAAATGGCCGGAGCCGTCACGCGAAACGTTCCCGTTGGGCAGTGAGTAAATGCAGTTTTGAAACAGTGCTTGGCAAACGAATAATCGCGCGTCGGGATCATTAAATTTTGCCAGTTATCTTGGGGAGTGATTTTTTAAATAAAATTAGTCATCGATAGCCCGCAACGGAGTGCATTGCGGCGCAGTTGGAAAAAAAATTGCATGGGAGACCAAAAAAAAGAGCATACGGTACGATCGTAGCTCGCGGTAGCCGTCGGTACGATTTCGGTGAGCTCCGGTGAAAATGACCCTCAATTAAAAGTGCAAAAAGTGTCGCGCGAGTGGTTCGCGAAGGGGGTGGCAATCAATCAGGGCAACTACCATTTATTTTTTACTCCCACTCGCTCCCAAGGGAGTGGAAGGCTCCGCGTGGCTGCGAAGGGCAGATTCATAGAGCGGGGAAGGGAGAGGAGAAACGACGCGACGGATCGCGTCGTCTCGCGACAAGCGATCGTAATTACGAAGGGTTGAGACGGAATGACGAATTTACGCCGTGGCTAAACTAGTTAGTTACTCGACTCAATGTGTTCGCATCAACGTCAACAAGAAGTACGACTGCCGTGCCTTTCATTTGCCGATTAGTTACATTTCGCGTTAATTATTTCGACGTTGGGCACTGACTTTCATCCGAGGGTACGTGGGTACGGTGTGAACCGCCCTTTACCCTTGGAAATTCAACGAAATCTTGTCAATGTCATATTTCGGATATCGAGCAGTCGACGTCTCTTTATGGAAACAGAGATACGTGCCACTTCGCGAAATGGCACCGTGTTCAGCCATAGACCTCGCTGTAGTCTCTTTTCCTGGGAACAAGAATGTCCTGCCATTAAGCGCACGCCTTTGCTCCACCTTTTATCCTTAACGAGGCGCGAGGACATTGCCGTGAAGATGGCTACGTTTCATCCGTTACCTTCGCTTCTATTCCACTTTCCTACCGTTTCTTTATTTGCCCTTAGGTAGTTAGGTAATCGCCAGGGATTTCGAACCCTTCGTCTTTCCGAGTATTTCTTCATTATCGACTTGCGACTACGTAGACTCGATTGCTGTGCGACGCGACACGCCCCAAGGAACGCATCGCAGGTTCGAAAGGTAATCTTGAGAGTGTCCCGCTAATTCCCACAGGAATTCGTCAATGTAGCCAAGGTTAACGTATCGTAACCCTGAAACGAACCGACGTACCAATGTACGTGTATCGAAATCGAGTGGGATGAAGGTATAGACTGTATCGTGCCGATTATACGACTTAGCCGAGAGGATGTGACTGATGGTAAAATAATTAGAGAAATGGACTCTCAATTTTTGAAATTGGCGTGTAATTTGTTTGGAAAAAAATTTAACTTTTTTCTCTTGCCGTACTTTATGGGCATCCTTTTTTTCAAATAAGCAAATTTATTAAAGCAACATAACGAGAACCCAGCATTACAGTGGCTCGCTATATTACCATCTACTTTGATGCAAGTATCGGCACAAGGGGATATAAATAGACGCGGAATATTTTTAATACGAGAGCGAAGCAAAATGGAAACTCTTTTTACATGGTAGTTGCCCTGAGAAGTTTGATCAGGAAGGTTCTTTTCGACGGTATAGTATACTACCCACAGGCTTCCAAGTTATACTGGTATTAAAGCTCCCTAGGGATAGTAACACACAGCCTTCCTAGACTCTCGTAGGGACTTTAGCTTCCAGCAACTCTCTCGTACCAGTGCAGCAGAAATTTACGTTCTCCCTGTTATTCCTCAATATCCTTCATTCGTACGGATCGTGGATCAGAGAAACTGACGTACCGTCCAACAAAAGCATATATAGATATTCAAATATTGAATATATACAGATTAGAGATTACCTTTTACATTTTATTTTGCCACGATTGCCTGTAGTAAGTATTGATCTCCTTACTTGATGTCCCTCTACGTGAACCATGTACTACAGATATGTGATCAGATCGATATTGAATCGATTGACTTGTAGAGTACAGCTGCTCAGTTATGCGTAGTAGATAACGTCACCACTTTATCGCAACCTAAACCAGTCCTATTATTTTTCCTCTCCCTGACAGCGAACCAACTAACATCGTCAGCAATAACCAGAATGTTTTTTGGCACTCTCCTAAAGCCGAAGGGTCGCTCTAAGTTAAAAATTCGATTATGCATTGATCCACCCCAAAGGCTCCGATCGAGTAAAATGAGAGCATCCGGTTTTTGAAGTCTATAGAGAATCTTCGAGCCTCCATCACTTCCAGCTCTTACTCTTCTTCATTGTCTTCTTACCTTCGAGACCCGGAGACAGATTAACGACGATAAAATCTCGCAGACTACGCCCTTCTACCAAGGCACCTTCCTTAGCTTTTCTTAATGAACTTCTTTCAAGGGACTACATCTCACCCCTGCCCTTTTGAGCTAGTTGTTCCGATACGGTTCAACGAGTGGATTTGATAAAGAATCCGCCGGATGGATTCTACGGAGTTCCGATCTATAAGTATTTCTCTAGCCAGAAACTTTTCGATAATGAAATTATCAGGAAAAATGTAAAAATTTTCATCGCCGAATATACGGCAATATTTCATGACACTGATACAGGTATAGTACTGACTCGTAATCGCGTTATCAGGTCTACGTAATCCCGGACGATTTTTACATTGATAATTGAAAATAAAGGAGGAAACTCCGTGCTAGTGAACGGTCGATTTTAATTGAACAGACTGATCGAAATCGATAGATAGGAGTCTTGGATTCTGTCGGTGGGTTAAGTTCGTTTGAAATCAGCGACTTAAATGGCTTGGATTAATGAAGCCAGGGAAATTATGGTAAGCGCGGTGTCGGGATAAATCGAAGCGCGCTAATCACCAGAGTTTGATTATCCTATATTCGATAATTTGTTTGCGGAGTTAACTAACGGAATAAAAGTTCTATAAAGGAAACGCATACGGCTTCTCTGTATACAGTCTATCTAATGGATTTCATTATTAAAAAAAAAAACACCGTCATCTCCGCTGTGTATCGGATTTCCGGAAAAATTTCACAATCACAACCTCTTAGGATCAGCATAAAGGAACCATTAGCAGGACGTCGCAAGGACCTGATCAGGACTTAATACTTTCGGAATCCCATCAACCAGCAACATCGACTTGTCTTACACCGGATGAACCCAGCGTATGATATTGGGGAAGCATTTTAGGAGGCAACGAAGTTTTATAGCCGAATTAAAAAATTAGGGAAAGAGAAAAAAGGTCCTGCCGCTTTTTTTCCATCATGACTGAGAACAATGCAGAGGCGGTGCCTTCAATTGATTAACCGACGAAGATACCACGAGAGGACTTGCGTAGACTGATAGCAGCTACGGTGGATGTATAAGGCCAGCATAAAGAAAGCAACGCGACAACCGAATGAAAAAGTATAGTGAAACGAGATAATTTATTTATGAAGACAGGAAGATAGCGAGGAAGATAACGCTGTTGGGAAGGGGGGGTTGGAGACTGGGAAGAGTGATAAAAATCCCATGGAATAGCGTAGATTGAACCCATAGTATTGTTCTTTATTACGGTAGAGACGTGGCTACTATTTGAGTGGCTTCCATAATGCATTATAGATTCAGACCAGGAAGCTACGCCCTGGACCAGTCCGAAACAGATTTCCCAAGCACCCTATATCCATTCACCCTACTAACGCTTTGCTCGGTACTCGCGGGAATTCGAATTCCTTGAGCGACAACAGCCGCGTCCCTTATACCGGAACGCCTTTAACTTTCTACCTTTCACCCTTCGTTCCTGCCACTCTCGCACTTCGATACGTCAATCAGCCTAACAACTCTTCGTTTCAGTTTGACGTTTCCTCGCAGTCTTCAGCCACTAGAGCGACGGACGATACCGTTCCTGGCGTTATTTTATCTTCAGCCATGATCCCGTCGGGTTTACGATATAAAGTGGGTAACGATGTGCCTGTGTAGCTGATAGGATTGGAGAGAGATGGTGGAGCTTTAGATAATTTTGAAAATCTAGTTTCTCAATTAACCAATGTAATTATACCGGGTACTGAAATAGATTTGTATTATGGAAAATTAAAGATGGCTCACTGCTGGTATAGATAAGGGTTACTTATAGTATTGGATAATTAATATGGCTTGGACAATGCCGGAGGTTATTCTGAATCTTGTCAGCAATTGCATATTAGATTGCAAGAATTTTATTATTGAGAACGAAAGGCGGACACACCGAAGGGACTTTGCCCACTCTCGATCCCCCAATAGCGCGTGAAATATCGTTTGCCCATAAGGGAAGCGCCATGGCGAAAATACTATCACTTTCCAATATGGGGTAGAAGAAACTGAAAATATCGTCCCAGCGCACTTTTCCAGCCATATGGCGACCTACGTATATCATATTAGAAGCCAATTTTTAACATGGATCGGGCACACTTCGCCGAGACCCGTTATAAACTCACCGCTAAAATCCAATGAATTGATGGTGAGCATTTAAAGGGGGAATGGCGGTGCCAATTCGAGGGGGTAAACGACGGGCAAATGTGAGGGGTGGATGGGGGAGGGAAAACGAGAGACGACCTTGCCGACCGACGGTAAAAGGAAACGGTCGCCATATCTTAGGGTGGAAAGTACAGTCCACTGGCGAAGACCCTATCAACGTTCATAAATTCTTCCTTCTTCGTCTCTATGCTCCTACGGCCCTGTGAGGGCTGTCGATTTTCACGGAGAACTCCCGTAAAATTTCCCGACGTTCGATTCTCCCTAATCTACCATCGAGTACTTCTCACCCTTCCATCACTCTGTTATCCCGGTTGCCCTCAGCTCTCGGTCCCAACTTGCCTCACTTCCCCCCGCCCCCACCTTGCCCATATTCTCTCATCCTCGTGTTTCACCCGGCTCGTTTTCTACTTGACAATTACAGTTGCGCCAAGCCGCCGCTAGGCGTCGGAAAACCACTGACGTAATTACGGCTCTCCGATACCACGGTATCCGCTTCACATTCAGTCAGCCTCGACCCGCGTGGCTTTACTTAGTTTTCTGACATTGTTGGCTCGCATTATTCTAGACTTTTACGTATTTTGTCGTTTCTCGGTTGCGAGTCTCGTGGTAGAAATATTATCAGTGCCTCTTGGCGTCTCCTGGCCAGAGGCTCGTTAATCTTCACTAGGTGAGACTACATAGTGACAGTCATCTTTCTCGGTCTCCCTCTCCCTCTCCCCTAATTCTCTCTCACTCTCACTCTCTCTCTCTCTCTCTCTCTCTTTTTGTGTCAGGTCATCGGCCACGATGGCCAATACCAATCTACATTCTGAAATTAGCCATACTGAAATAACGATCTTGCCCTCCACGATGATGACTTCATCGAGAGAGTGGTCTTGTTCTGATGATTCCTTGAACGCCTATAAGTATAGGAGTACCCTTTCACTACCTGGCTTTTCGATAAAAATAAGAACATAAAAAATCCCAGGAGACCCTTCATATGAGTATGACAAACTACGGATGACGGTGCTGACCACAATGATGAATTAGGATTTGATCAATTATAATTGACGTCGGTTCTCGGCCGAATTATATCCGCACCTGTTCTCACACCCTGGCTCTCCTATACGACAGGAAATCGAAGTCCTTCGTACCTCGTAGAGAAACGCCACTGAATTTCTGTCATTTCTAAAACGTTATTTACCAGCGGGATCCGGTTCGAGTATCGAGAGTCAAGTTTAAAAGAAAAATGAGGCGTATTCGACGACTCCCGTAGCTGCTGCTGCCGTTGCGTTTTCCTTCCGGACGGCAACGCGGTAGCCCCTCGAATTTCAAGAAGTAAGGAAAGTCAATTGCTCCGATCTAATTCAGTTGGCGGGACAGGAAAGTTTTGGAATTAAATAAATAAAATGAAAACATCCTCATCGTCGACGGGAGGATGCTGGATGAGAGGGACACGAGGTTTCAGGGCGGGGAAAACGTGAGCAGAAGAGTGCTCGCGGAACAAGCCAATTTTACAGGGAGGAAAGGGCGCGTTACTTTATAAGGGTGCTCTCTGATAACCTGTCCCATCAAGTATCTCGGATATTAAGCGGAAGAGGGGTGTCGACACTGAAAATTTCTTCCTCTGCGAGAAGAGCAGCAGCCGCAAGGACATACGAAACGTAGCATAAGGTTTGGAATAAAATGATATTACCATCCCTGGCAAGTCTACATCTTACAAAGACCAAACAATCCGTCTCAGTCGTGCCAACCGCGATGAAATATTTTGAAAGCTCATACGCCCACTCCCTGTCGCTATATTTGATTTTTCCTTATCGCTCTGTAAAGTATATATATATATATATATTGTGACGTAATTTCTTGACTTACGTCACAAGGCGACTCGAGCTACCGATTCGAATAACGTTCTCGCTCTAGGGTTGATTCAGACAATTACGCCAATGCTCTCGGAAGAATTTTTATTTTTGAGTTGAGGTCGAGGTGCTCCAATCTGCCGTGAAAAGATAGTCTGGACGTACCGAGTTGCTCGGCAAAGGAGAGGATCCGGCGGAGACGTCTGCACGGACCGACAAAGTTCCGGGTGAGATACCGGCGCCCCGCTGGAGAGAGCCAAAGGGCTGTAGAGCTGGTAGAGGTATAGTTTTGATAAGGTTAAGGGCAGGAGAGGAACACCCTGACCCTGGTAAGGATATGGCCCTAGCTGTCGCCCGATGTCCTGGGGAAACGGTCGTGG